>FIZT01052232.1:0-17653 GCA_900065295.1 Paracoccus marginatus
ATGACATTTTTAATGAAAACTTCGTAGGTTGGCAGTTCTGACCAATGTAAACAGATGGCCGCAATGATGCCAACCGACGATGTTTTCATCAAAAATGTCATTAGGGGGCCAGAATCAATCGGACACCCGGTATAGGTACTTCAGACGTCATGCAATCTTTGTAGGATTAAAATCCTCGAATAAGTAATTCATCAAGCTTGAAGGATATCTAATTTAGAGTAACCTTAATCGAGGTGAAGTATTTTTAAATTTCCTCAACGTCAACGTCGGTTATAATTTTCTATCTAAGCCTACCAGTAAAAGACTAAAATATGAGGGAAAAAGTGAAGTACCTAATGCCCATACCTATAGAGTTAGATTAATGACGCAGTACATTACCGACATTACGTGAATGAGGAGACGAGGACAACAACAAAGTTACAAGTGCAATATGAGCCATGGGCAATTTGTAACGGTTGTCAATCGAATTGGCGTAAAACGTAGTACCTAGCTATCTACCTATGTATATATTGGTAGTGTTGGTGAATTTCGCTATCTTAAGTAATAATTAAGAGGATTAATCAATGTAATACCTATCGTATTACAGAGACGGAACGAAAAATTCGAATCGAACGAAGACAGGAATGTTTGGCTTAAGAATAACATCGGATACAGGAACAACAAGAATAATTATGGAAACAGATTTAGGAAACCTAGTTTGCAGTCTAGGCTTCAAAATGGTAAGTTCTGATCAGAAAACTGATCATCATATTTTCAAACAAAAAAGCAATTTAAACGGCGATAAGAACATCCCATTTATCGTGCACGTGTAGTAGTAAAACGACGCTGTAAAAAATCTGATTCGAATTTTAGGCCGAAATTTACAACTGTGTTTCGTCAACGAGAATTCCTCCGAAATGGACGATGCCAACAATGAAAATGGCATATATTCGTTACCAGTGATATCGCAGTCGCAGTATCTACAACAGAAGCTTGTAAGTATAGAACATTCCGTCTACTTTGAAACAATATTCATAAACACTCGTTCACGCATTCCAAACGTAAGTATAAATACGATCCATTGATTTGATTTTCAGAACGCGAACACGTTACCTAACGAAAAGGAAGAAATAATGTCATTATCACCGGATCTAATACACCATGCGAATCTGACGTCGGCCCGTAGTGTTAGCAATAAAGACGATAATAACAATAACAATAACGTCGCCGATAGCAGTACAGCCTATAGTGATAATCCGCTCGACGCGAGCAAATGGTCGGCGGATATTCGAGACGAAGTTTGCACAGCTTTGAAAAAAGTCTACAACGATGCTTATCGTAAAATGGAATTAGAACGGTTCCGTCGTCCAGCTAGTCCAATCACCTGTACCATTAGAACCAGCCTCAAAAAGGTTATAAGCTATACTTGCTTCAAATTTAGCTGCAGCGATCGGTAATTGTTCAACGTTAAAATTTATACCTATCAAAAGCGAACCACGCGGTGATGGTCTGGGTGCTACCGCCTATTGCGGATTTTCTTTTCGTGGCAATTAAATAAACGCATCGCTGCATTAGTCGCTAAAGCTGTTTAATGCTTAGATACATATTTTCGAGCTTTAATTCGATTTTACGATCGATAACTGATGCTGATCTTGTTTTTTCTAGGTTGGCGTGGAACCAAAAGAAGGATACCGCGGTAGACAACGTATGAATAGGCACATGTTAACCAAAATGAACGCTAACCAGTTACAAAGTATTATTGACGACCTCCATTCGCATGTCGAATGTAAGTTGAATCGCCTCTATCAAGATTAAAGCCCACATTGTAACTTTAATCAAGTTTATCTTGGTATCATTTCAGATTTGAACGAGCAATTAGTCGAAATGTTGATGGAACGCGATGAATTGCATATGAGCCGTGATTCATTACTGGTTGATGTTGAAGATCTTACAGCTTACTTGTGAGTGGATAAATGATCTCGAAATTCACTATCGTAATGTGTAAAACTTGTACTTGAATGATATTTTTTGAATTGAATTTCGATTTAAAAAAATCCTCGCCATGAAAGAAAACATTCGTATTTGGTATATTGATATCAGAACAACTTGACCAATCACAATGAACATATCAAAGTACAAAAGAGTAACAAAAAAATTTAAATAATGGTACATCAAGTCTTTAGTCTTTTACCCTAATTGATTGCGAAATTGAAAAAACTTCAGTCAAATGTATCATTGTACATGTAGGTCTAAGGTAATTATATCACATCGGTGTATAAATTTGGTATAAAAGTTGTCGCCGTCAACCAACATTATTACACTCGTAAACAAATATTTAACAACTTCCATTACATCAAGTATACAAAAACCTAATAGCACGTATAATTTCAACAACAACAATAATAATAATAATAATAATAATAATAATGATAAAAAAAATTGTTTCAGAGAAGCAAAACGGGTTTACACAAAAGATACAAGGAAACTCGAAAATATTAACAGAAATATTAGCAATCATAACACCTACACTAAAAATATAATATCGGGCATGCGCTTGAATCGTTTAACTTCGTACATAAAAAATTAATCGAGGCGACTAAAAATTGATATAGCTTCGCTTTTTATGTACAATACATTGTTAAAATTTTGAGATAAGCTTTTGTTATAGCCGTCGCTCGAGTTGGAGAGTACGCTTTTTTATATATCTAAACTGTAAGTAACTGCATTACTTTATTTAAAGAACAATTATAATGTACCTTAATTCCTAAGAAGGTAAATAATAAAAAGGTTGTAAGTTTGGATGTGTTTAGTTTTATAAGATTGTTTTCCTAAATATACGAACAAATTATTAAATTTTTTTTTTTTTTAGAACATTTCACTAATATTGTAAAACGCATAAGCCAAATAAAAGTCACTATGTTTCTGTCTGCGCGTTATTTTCTGATGTGACAGGTGAAAAAGACGACGACGGCGTTGAAGACGTTGTTCTCAAGTCCGATTTGATTATTTTGGGAAAACTCTCTTTAACTCTGTTGAAATTTTCTGGTTCTTTTTGGCATATAGGATTTTTACGACATCCCAATAGGAATTCTTTGGTGTAGACGAGGCGAGGAAAAATGATATCTAGAAAGAAAAAAACCTTTCACGTACATCGCGAATAATGAATAAAGATTCGAATAATGATAACGTCTATACCCCTAGTTGAAGACTCAGCTTCTTCTTCGACCTCTTCTACGGAGTCAGAAATTGATATAATTTCATTGGCAGGACTAGATTCGAATTCGGTTTCAATCTCAAGACCGTTCAAGTCTTTATGTAACTGTCCCAATAATGGATCCTCTTGAGTATCACCAGCTCCGTTATGGTTACTCTGAATAAGAGCCATTACTGATCAGACAGAGTAATCGGGTTAATTTCATCGCGATACTTACAAATTCTAAGACATCATCGAGATAAACGTTCGGTTCAACGAATACGTCGTTTTCCAAGTATTCGCCAGCTACGCCGATCATATTCTCACTGCCAGATAAGATTCGATTTTTACCCGAAGAAACAAAATGAAAAATACAAAATAGATCGAGTAAGCTACCTTTCAGAGTAGTTATCAAACGATTCAGATTTACCCAGTTTTGAAAAATAGTCGTCTAGGACCTCTTTAGCTAGCTGTTGAAAATAATATGATGAGAAAATTTAGGATATTTTGATCGAGACTGCGAAATAAATACAACGCACAGTAACGAAATCATAATCACTGCCAGTAAGCATTAAAACGCAGTCGTTGTAGGTAACCTTGTGCTTATACTGATACTTATCCGACGAGGACGAATACTTCCAGTTTATTGACGTGTCATCTCCGGGAACTGAAATTCGTAAATAACAACAAATAAAATTTGTAAAAGTTTTCAAACCTTGAAAGGGAGAAGAAAAATTCTGTTGATACCTTGTTTTTCGTACGATTCGTCGCTACTGTAACTCAACTCAGAATCTCCTAGTTCTCTCACTGGGGACGAATTATTACGAATGGTATCTTCTATCAAGTGCGCAGCGTAACTGGAAATTAAATTCAATTGCGAAATATTCATCACGTAAGTAGACATTCATATCGCTAAATCGGATCAACTCACGAAATCTTTTCTTCGCTGGGACCGGTAATCTGGACGAGTCTTTCCTTAAAAGATGGTTGAACTGCAACAAAAAACGTGCGAGTTGAAAGGAAACCAGTACACGACAAGTTTCTCACATTAATGAGGCGATAATCGCGTTAAAATTTAAATTACGAAGCACGCTTATTTTGTGATGGCTAAAACAGTGAGATCAAGTTAGTATTTTGATCAAAGCACTACACATTCTTCTGGTGAGAAAAAAAATTAAGGAGGGGATTATGAAATTTTCAGCAACAAACGGAGTTATTTCTAGCTCTCAAAAAGGTTCAGAGGAATTGAATTTGAAAGGCGGACGCGGTACAATACCTTTCTGAAACGATATGATCGTATCACTTAATTTTTCTATCATATGGACTCTGCGTCCTTTGATTCCCATCACTAATAAAATAAAATCCACGAATGTATGAAAATCGTGAAAAATTGCCTCTCCAAGATTGACGGGTCGGTTCGCATTCACCCTTACCTTTGCCGGAATCAGCGTTACGAATGATGATTTCCTCTTTGCAGTAATTTTTTGACGATTTAGAAGGTTTATCTCGATATTTACCTGAGCTCTTGATCACTTCGTCTGTTCCCAAATGCATAGTAGATTCCGGTAGTGTTTGAAACTTCGTGTCTTCTTCCAAAGGCTGAAAACAGATATTCACCTAGATAATAAAAGTACTATTCTAACGGGGAAATATCGAAAAAAAGGCGTACTCACTTGCATGAGATTTTTCACTATGATAGGTTTAGAATTTTTGCGAGGTAGCCAGTTACATTCTCGAAGTTCCAAGATGCCCAATAGATGAACTCGCGCTTCTAATTCTAAATTATTTCGTACCATTCCTTCCCTGAACGTGAGAAAAGCTCGATCTAGTTGACCTAATTAATTGCAATTTATCGCGGTTAATTGATACTTCAAATAGTAACGCAAAGTACGTGGTAAATTACCTCGATACAGCGACCCTTCCAAAAGAGGTCCAGAAACTTTCAAACTTTCGCATAATGTTATGATATTGGCTGTCAAAATACTCTTGTTTTCGGCTTTCAAAGACGTTTCGTCGTCGCTTAAAATTCCGGAGACTACAGCGTCCATAAGCAGCAGTAATTTTTCAGCTGTTGAATCATACACGGATACATTAGTTAGTTAATTAATTAATTACCGTCGAGTGAAAATAATCAACAAGACGTACGCGAGTCGATGGCTTTTGCTGGTAGTACTAGAGGCGATAATGACTGCTTTTTCGGATCACTTGAAGCGGCTGAGTTGACAGTTGTTTTCAAAGGCCGAGGTGGTTCAATCTTACGTACCGTTCTGGTGTTTGAACCACGACCGATTCCTAAACTAGACATACTCGGAATTGAATAATTCGAAGTGGAGACAATTTACAAACGAGTCCAAAAATAAGGAAAAAAGCTGATAGCATGAACAAAATGTATTCGAGTTTGGTTTTTCAAAAAGGGGAATTTTCACAAAGCAAAAGTAGCATAAAAAGTCTTCATGAACTAAAAAACATTAAAGAAACAAATTTGGATTGATAATTCTCGAAATATAAAACGAACGCGGAAGAAAATTTAATCAAAAATTTGAAAAAGTTCAAATTTGCCGAACTTGCCCAACAGATGAACAGAAACCAGAAACAGAAAACGAAAAGCTGCCACAGAGCCACAGATGATTGCTGATTGGGAAGTCCCCAATCCGCTTGGAGCGCTGGTGTCTGCGGTTTTGATAACTGAAAATTCAACCGTCCAGTACGAACGCGCAAGTCAATGAAAACATAATTTTATTTTATTTACTTCGACTTCGAAATCATCACGATGAAAAATAAATTGAAGTTGAAAGCGTGAGTAAATTTTCTGGCTGAGTTGTATTTTTGCTACCTAATTACGAATTACAGTTGTTAAAAAAGTATAAGTACGCATATTGTATCTTTTTACATTTTCCTACTACGTGATGTAATTTGTGCTTGTGATGTACTTGGTGTTTCACTTGCTAGTCTTCCTATTTCCATCAATCATTAGTATTAAACATAATGAATATTTACTCAAGATTTAAAAGATTCATCAATTACCTATGGTTTGAAAATCACTTCGATGAGCCCGCAGTCGCTTATGAGATTGGCAACAAAAGGTAACATGAGATTGGCAACAAAAGGTAACATTTTATGGCACATTTTCCATGTTTTCTTCTCTAATCCGTAATGTATGTGTTTTATAGACGGAATGATGAGAATTCGAACGAAGATGTTATTATAAAAAGAAAGAAAACAATTCCTGATCCTGATGCAGGCATCATACGTTAGTATTGCAATTATTTTCGGTTTTCCTTTGAAGTTTTTAAATGCTAAATTGCTAATTTTTGTATTTTTCCGACAGATATAGACCTTACAGAATCTCCTTCAGACGCAGTAAGTTTTTTCATTGTAGTTGTCAATGTATTGCTCAAAACTTTGAAATAATGTAATACCACCATTAATTATATTTAGGTATCCTCTCCAATAATGCCGGGATCCAAAAGAAAAAAGGATAAACGGAACGGTTCGAAAATGAAAGACGTAAGTTGAGTCGACAAATTTTTATATATTCTTCACTTACGATCACTCTAACGTTTTTTTCTCCCAGAACATAGATGCGATCGAAATTCTCGATGACGAAGTTGCCGAATCGTCTAATGACATCGACGACTCAAATTCAAACGATGTGGAAATTGTTGAATCCCTTCCCCCTGCAAAAAGCTTGAGAAGTAGGACTGTTTCTTCACCTTCTGTTCATATCGAACCGGTATTGGTATTTTAATTCTACATTTGAAACATAGAAAGGTCGAGAATACTAAAGATAAATTTCCACAGGTGAAAAGTCGGCATCCGTGTAAACCCGAGAGTATTCGTGGATCTTCCGGTGTTCAGAGTTACTTGACGTTTTCAAGCGTTCAAATTCCTAATTTACGTAACATACGCAGCATCAGTGCTGGTAGTCGAACATTGAAAGAAGTATGTATTATTTCTTACGTATCTGTCAGTTGTTGTGATTGATTTTTTAGCATAATTTTCAATTACAGTTGAATAATAAATCCACGATAAACAGCGGTTATCCTTCGGCAACGTATAAAAAAAGTGCATCTACACAATCTTCAAATGTAATGACTCGTTCTTCTACAAAACAGTTCAAAGATAAGCTTTTGATTGAGAAGGTAAGTCACGCGCCTGTATTTATGTATTATGCTTTCGTACGGTTTACTTTATTTTATTTCTTTTTTCGTAGATGAGGAAATCAAAAGACAGAACAGCTTTTCTCGATTTATTGAAACAATACGCCAATTCACCCGAAGCTAAGCAGCAAAGGTAAAAATAAATTCGACGATAGGAACGTTGCAAAACAATTAATTCTAATCCGTTTCATATTTCAGCCTATCGTACAAATTACCGGTTTCGTCATCGAAGTCGAATAGCTCCTTCGATAACAGGCAGTCGACCCGTACATTTGATACTTTCGATACTAAACAGTCGGACTTGTCTTTGGATTCGAAGAAATCGAACATTTCGGTGGAATTGCCGTCACTTCGCCGTTATTCTACCCGTTATCAGACTGCGCAACCGAATAGTCGAAGTACACTATCTTTGGCTCGCAAGTCTGCTGCCGATAAAAGCTTCATTGATTGTAAGTTGATATTATAAACAAAGCACTTATCCACTTCTGATACGATCGATTCAGGTGGATTTGGTAATTTGACGAACATGGTATTTTTTCAGTAACCAGTGAAGACGACGACGAAATTCAAAGACAAGAAATCGTCTCCAACGTGATATCATCCGACTTCATTCGAAACTTGAAAACCTCTTTTGTAGGAAAGGATAAGAAAATCGCCGAGGAAGATTACATTTATAATATGTACGGCGTCCTTTAAGAGATTCCTTGTTGATTTTTGTGATTTTCTAACCTCGATGCTTTTTCAGTTTGATGAAGTATGAAGCCTCGATGAAATCCAGGGAAACAAAAGCTCAAAAAATTCAACAGCAGATTCGTGATCAAGAAAATGACTTTTCTAAAATATTGGCTGAAAGATTGGAGAAACGATTAATCCTCAAAGAACATGAACTAGAAGAAGAAGTCGAACAAAAGCCTGTCTTTGAATTGGCTCCTATCACTGAAGCGATGACGGTACCTTAATTTTTTCGCTTAAGACATCTCCTTCTGTAAAACATTTAATCGGTATCTATTTTCGTAGGCTGCTATCAATCAAATCGTCGCGTCGAAAAAAGTACCATTAGCCCAGATTAGAGATACCTCCGTCAAATTGCAAGATATCCGGACGTTAGAAAGGTGCGCATGGTTAAACGACGAGGTACTTTTTTTTTCACTACTTACAGAATTCACTTTTTCATCGATTCGTACTCTACTAGTTATAATTTTCGCACCGATTTTAGGTCATCAACGCGTATATGAATTTGATAAAAATGCGCGCCGAAGCGAAACCGGATAAATACCCTAAAGTTCATTGTTTTAATACTTTCCTATACGAACAGCTGCAAAAGAAGGGGTATAGTTCAGTCAGGCGATGGACTAAAAAAGTGCGTAGTAATTCTAAGAGAAAAAAATGCAACAAACTGTAGACCGATTGTAAGTAATTATTCTTTGATCGCATTTCAGATTGATATATTCGATTTCAATATGCTAATTATCCCTATTCATTTGGGAAATCATTGGTGTCTGATTCAAATACAGCTCAAAGAAAAACGTATTCGGTATTTCGATAGCATGGGATCCTCGAATAGTCTTTGTTTGAAGGTAAGTAAGACTTATTTAAGAACCCGAATTGTTCCTCCGTTATGATTAATACAACGCATATGTTATTTAGTCCATGATGCAGTATTTGGTTGACGAGTACAAAGATAAAAAGAACGGGAACTTAGATGCTTCAGAATGGGATCTCATTAACATGCCACCGGTAAGTACTTACATAATACATTAGACGTGAATTTCGTCAAAATAATTTTGTTATAATTTTGATATTTGTTGCAGAGTGAAATACCCCAACAACAAAATATGCATGATTGCGGTGTCTTCGCGTGCACTTTTGCTGAACATTTAACCCGCTTAGCCCCGTTTAACTTCTCTCAAGATAATATGCCTTATTTTAGAGTGAAGATGATGTACGAGATTTTAACCGGCGAGTTGTTGGTCTGATTTTATTTTATCAATTTGTGAGTGAAGATGTTCTTGGTGTTTTTTTTAATCCTTCCTGCGATTGCTTGATTGTCGTAAGTTTTTATTTGCATTACCAGCGGACCAGGGGTATTACTCATAATATAGTTCCATTTAATTTCATTAATAAAAAGGAAGTTGAAATATAAGTAAGCGTTTGTAAAGTATGTAAATTATTTTCTTTTTTCTAATTTTTAAATACTTTTCATTTCAATGTAATATCTTTCGAGTTGTATTCTGTATAATTATGTTTCAATGATTTTATGAACGTAGAATAAAAAAAATGTTCCGTGGGCTTAAAATAAAAACATTTTAAAATTGATTAAGTTTTCTTAATTGGTTTAGCAGGATAAACAACACAGCAATCGTCACTACAAAAAATAGTGGTAAAATCGTCCAAGCTCACATGGATCGGCGAATGAAACAGGAAATTTAAAGGCGAATTCTGGAAACCGCTGAAGTATAAAGAGATCCAGCATTGGCTTGAAATACTCTCCTTCATTTTTCTGTCAATGAAATTTCAATGGTCAACTTTAGAAAAAAATGTAAAGAAAATAAACAGTTCATTTTTACCTTAAACACTGCCATAAATTGAGCACTTGGGTGGTGGTAAAAAAACCAGTCCATTTGTGCGTCAGCATATTTATTTTTTCAATGGATTCTATTGATTTTGGTTTCCTGAAATGCATACGTTAGGTTTACTATCAATAATATAGAAATCAAATTTTATTTAAACCGTGCTTACTTATCCGCTTCCATCAGATGAACACCGAACCAATGCAAAAAATCTTCAGGCTCTGTTTCAAAAGGATTCAGTAAATTTTCTTCGAACTGTTTCACGAATGTATGTTTTGGACTGCACAACGAAACCTTGTACGACTTCTTACAGAAATAGGACGCTACCGACGATGGACATATAGAAGTCTCTAGCAAACAAATAATTTTCATCCCAATGTTTCTAATGTCATCCATAGTGAGTCAGTTACGAGGAGAAAAGCGTGCTCTTACCATGAGGCTCCCAAATCACAATAGTATCAAAACGTAGATCAGAATCGGTTAGAAATTTGTAGTACCGCTCGTACAATTTACCAGATGTGATTTCTTTCTTATTTAAATCCAGGGTAATTACTAAAAGTGATAAATTCAAAAAAATAAAAATAAACAACTGAATACATACGCAAAGGCGAGCAAAGATTCAAAACGTATTATTACCATAATGATCGTTATTCCAGACACTGATACGCTTTCCTTCAATACCCAAACATGTAAATGATTCTTCTAAAAGTCTCAGTACCAGTAGTCCATTCGGTGTTATGGCAAAACTGTTTGCACTATGAACATCGCTTTCTATACTTATTAGAGAAAGTTTACCTAAGGAAATATGTACATGGATAAAGTGATCTTATCGAAAAATTAAAGTCTGATCAGGTAAAATAACAATACCCTTCCTGATGAACGAATCGACAAAAACAGAATCATAAAATTCAGAAACTTTTACGTTGGAAACGAGATAGTACTCGCTGTCGGCTTCAAGTACTTTTGTCAAGTCTTCCGGTATATCTCCTCCTCCAGTGATGGTGAAAGCTATCTGAGAAAATTGATATATTTAGATGTATTAGAGGAATTATACAATTCTATTGGAAATTCTACTCACACTGTGGTTGAAGTAACTGCTATTTATTAAATGATCGATGGAGTCCAATTTATACGATTTGAATTCACTGGCATAGACGCTGTTGCTTGTTTCTTTAGTTCTGAAAGACCAAACTTCAGGAGCCAACATCTTGTCTTGTTTAATAAATCAAAATAATGATTTGAAAGTAGAAATTGATTTTCTAAATTTTTTCAGATCTAAAAATCATTTTAAAATCGGGAAACAAAACCAAATCAAAATTCAAGAGTGTTCAAGTTTTCACTACTGTCGTACTGTCTTTGTCTTTCACATTTCGTTTTCGTTTTTCAGGAGGTGATAAAAGAGAAGCACGTGTACATGTACATACCTAGGTACTGTTTACGTCCATTATCAACAGTTCGCTGGATCGCTGCGCTTCATTTTGCAAAAAATGTGAACGTTGAAATATCGTAGAACTGTTATGAGGTATTTCATGTACGTTTGTTGAACTTTTTTGCATTTATTTAAATTATTAAGTCGCCAATATTTTTCGCGAATTTCCGTCATCATGAATTTCATCAGCTGCGTTAAGTGGATAAAGCAAGGTGTAGCTAAACAAGTTCCCGACCACGTCCATTTGAGTGAAGACGAACTTCGAGAAATCGTTGAACAGAAAAGCGACGAAGAAGACGAAGCAGACGAGCCCTCGAAACCGATCAACTCGGATGATGAGTTCGACTTACAAAATTACGATAAGGAAGAAGACGAGCTACGAGTGAGTCTTAAAGGTATCGCTACTTTCGATACAGATAAGAAAAAGAAGAAGAAAAAGAAACGAAAACACGAAGATTCCGATGACAGTGAAAAAGAAGACGAACTTATAAAAGAAGACGATAACCTACTAATCGTAGGCCACGTCGAAGATGATTATAATACCTTGGATGTGTACGTTTATAACGAAAACGACGGTGATATGTACATCCATCACGACATAGTATTAAAGTCAGCTCCTCTATGCATAGAATGGTTGAACATTCCCGGAGCTTCTGAAACCAGCAATGTTTGCGCTATTGGTGGAATGAAACCGATAATTGAAATTTGGGATTTAGATATTATCAATTCGGTCGAACCAGTTTTCAAACTAGGACGTAATAAGAAAAAGACACCAGAGAAGAATTACGGCCATAGCGATGCTGTTTTGAGTTTAGCTTGGAACACAGAACTGTCTCATATTTTATGCAGCGGTGGCGTAGACAATAGAGCTCTAATGTGGGATTTAGATAACGGTAAAGTTGCCACTGAAATTACCTGTTTTAATGAAAAAGTACAAAATCTTGCTTGGAATCCGCATAACGCCTCCTCCCTACTGGCCGGTTGCGCCGATGGCATTCTACGTAATTTCGATTGCCGAGTATACGACGAGTTTGTAGAAATTGATCTGAGTTCGCCTATCGAGTCGATACTCTGGGATATACAAGACGAACATCGGTGCTTCGTTGGCACCGAAGATGGACAAATTCGATACTTAGATTGGCGTAAGAAAAGTGAACCAATTTTCCAATTTCAAGCTCACAGCAAAGAGGTTACCGGAATTTGTATAGATCGTAGCCATCCCAATGTGTTAGTGAGTATTTCCACCGATGAATGTATGAAGTTATGGGATACGTCGAATGAATTCAAAATGATAACCATGAAAGATCTAAAATTGGAGGCCTTACATTGCATGGATCTTAATCCAGACTATCCCTACATAGCTGCCGTTGGAGGTTCGACAGAAAAAAGTGGTAAAACAATTCTTAAGGTAGTCAATTTAGAAGAAACAGCCAATGCCAAACCTGCGCCAGTAGACAACTCAACGGCAGACCAAGAGGAAAATCATCAACAACAGATAGCGTGGTCGCAGATACCTTTGTTGGAGAAACAACCGAAAGAGAAACAACCTAAGGAAAAAAAACCGAAGAAAGTTAAATCAAAGAAGAAATTTAAAAAACACGCGAATAAGGTATAACAATGTTACATTTCATGTTTGTTTATTCATACTTCGTAAACGACGATTACGAATGTATCTTTCAACAAATAAATAAAAAAATTATTTACAAAGTTTTCAAATAAAATTATTATTTCTTGGGATTTCGTTTCGCTTCATTCGGATTTCTTCGCATCCAATATTTAAACACCTGTTTTCCTTTGTTGAAGCCAAGCTGAGCAGATTTCGAATACACATCCCTAGTAGCGAAAGGTGAAACACCTGAAACACACCACACGATTTGAGTTTGAAAATCATGTATTCGGTCATCGATGATTCTAAAATTCTAAGTTGAGGGCGATTCATACGATCAAATCGGGTGGCAATTCCTGACATTTGTGCGGGTGATGATATCAAAAATCAAAAATGGGCGTTGAAGTTCAGAAATAGCAACTGTTTGACCCTGACGCATAATTTGACGAAAAATTTGATCGTGTAAGTCCACCTTTACACTCACCTGCAATGTAATCTGGTTCAAGTGCATCAGTTTTTGTTCTAGCTAGTCTGGAAGGTTTCTGATGCGGTCTTCTGGCATCTTCTACTAGTCTGGGATTAACAGCGTGTTTGCCTCCTTGGGGCATCGGCAATGAAAACTAGGCAAAACAGATGATTAATGCAAGTCAAGTAGAACGAAAATCAAACGCAAAAATACGAACTCGTTTTCCTTTAGTGGAAATGGGTTTCTTGAAATTAATATTGATACATTTGTTGCCATCTTTATCGGTGAATACGGATACTCTTTTGAGTGTTTTTAAACCACATTTTGGGCAAAATACTTTCCTCATGTTCGTGGTTAGTTTGAAACAAGCGTAACATCTCAACACGTATGAACGGAGCTGAGTGATAACTCTGCCGTCCAAGGCGACTACATTCAAGCCCATCTGCATCAGGACATTCTGAAAATTGAAACGAATTTCGATGCTGCAATTGCATATTGCGGGTACAATTTTTGCATTAATTACTTACTTGAACAGCGAAATCGGTACTCATACAACCAACGATGACTTCTTTATCGTCGAAATCGCCACCGTGTACGGTCCTTTTCAAATTAGTTATATTACTTGGAGTAACCCAATTTGAGTCATCGTCTTCATCATTCTCTTCTTCGATATCCTCTTCACCACTCGACGTATCACCATCTTCACCATTCTCTTCTTCTTCGACTTCCTCCTCACCATCTTTATCGTTATCGCTTTCGGCACTTTCGTAATTTTCTGAATCGCTACTTTCTTTATCGCTTTTTTCGGTTTCCTTTATTTTAAGATCTGCAAGCTGATTCATCGATGTTATAAGTCATTTTCCCGGCGAATCATTCGATTAAATATTACAGTACATACTTTCACTGGTAGAGATAATCCGTTACTCTTTGGATCAATCGGTTTTCCTACTTTGGAAGCGTTAATATCGAAACGTCTCATGATCGGTGATTTCCGTAAATGATCACTACCAACATGTTCCAACTCCAGCTGATACGTCAACGCGATCAACTTAATATCGGTACTCGACAGAGAACTATAGTCGCCGGTTTTTTTCGCGAATTCGCTCACTACGAAACAAATGAGTATAGAAAGCGAAATCGAAGAATTATTTCACCAATTATTCACACAGAACGACACTCACCGAAAACTATGTTTTCTTGAAACACATCTTTAATTTGTAAATCATAAGTAAGTGACGCGAGATGGCGAAGTTGTCTTCTGTTTCGTATTTCTTCAACGACATCGGAAATAGTAAGGACGTTCTCTCCAACTTCCTGAAATGAAATAATTTTTTGAAAAGACATAAAGGTTTGATTTTCAGTTACCTGAAGAAGTGACGACGAACAACTTACATGTAGAGGCGCATTTTGAATAAACGGTGTGGTATCTACGACAAGGTATTTCGCTTTCTTGTGCTGCATCTTAGCGAAATAATAATAACATTTATACTTCAGACAACAGACTTCACTGAATCTGGGAGAAATAGAGGTTCATTTTTCACACATTTCTGTTTCACCAGATTTGATAAGTACGGCCAGAAAAAAGATAACACGTGCGGCCTACGTTTTGTTCCGTTCCGGGACTGAACCGGAACGAAACGATGGAAAATACTGAAGCGAAAACCGGAACTGAACCAAAATAAAAATACTGGTTCATTTTGTTCCGAATAATTTTTTCTTTTGCACTTTGCTCAGAATTTGCGGAAATTGCTAAAATACATCAAAATTTCAACGATTTTCATCAAAATTACGTGGTCTTTTTTAAACATCTAAACAATCTTCCATTTTTATTTAAATTTAAAAAAAAATTTTAAAAAATCACAAATTGAGCATCCACAATCACAGAAAAAATTTAACAAAAGTACTGATAAGAATTGAAATGGGGGAGTAATGGGGGAGTTATGTACGCCATCAAAACGTAGCTATTTTGTACAGTATTTTGTAAAATGTGACGATCTTGAATGCAACCTTAGTGTGATTGTGAAAATTTATTTCATCTATCAAATTTTCAATAAAGTTCTGAAAAAGTTTTGCGATGAAGCACGATGTCCGCAAGATTACGTTAAAAGTTTAAAAAGTACAGTGATTTTAGAAATGAGATAAACATGATCTAATGGTTAGTATATCTCAACATTTATGCAGCTATTAATTTGTTTCAGAAAATGAATATTACTGTTAGTTTACAAACATTTAAGTACGGTGTAATTGGAAAACATATTCGGTATTCGTTGTGCGCTATCAATAGCAAATATCTGAGAAATGTATTTATCAACCAACATCGCCAATACAACGATTCGGCCGTACGTAAACCTCTAAACGGTTCGGTATTCGAAGCAATTTTCAAACGTGTTTTTATCACTCACCGTAACACCATATCCGCATATCGTACCGCTCACCATAAATCAGTTTTCGATATCGATACCAATGTGAAAAAAGATGTTCTGTTGTATCGTAACAATTCGTGGTATTTTGAGTGTTTGGGATATATCGCCGCTTTGCAATTCGCATTTTGGTCGTATATCGCGTACAATTTCTACAGCTACTCTCAATATATTCCCGAAGGAGAAGTATATATTTTCAATTTAATACCTTTGCACGAAAAGAAATGGCAGTACGGTATACCGTTTACGTTTTTATGCACAGGTAATTATCCAATCTTTTAAATTCATTACATAAAGGGAGTTATTCATTATCAGCGGTTCAATAACGGATACGTTTTTCTCCTTTGGTACATTATCTGTGCAAACCGGATACGTTTTTCTCCTTTGGTACATTATCTGTGCAAACGATAATATCTCGAAGTCGATTACTGTTGCTGTAACAAAAATAGACCGTTTGTACGCCGACGTCGGTCATTTCTTCACCCCTTGTAGGTTTCTTGTCATCGTTCTGCTATTATTATCATCGTATGATTAAAAGCAATATTACAGCGACCGGGTAGGTGTCCGTTTATAAAAAAAAAAATTTCGTAGTGTCAACCATGAGGAAAGCTCGTCTATATTCCAGTTTAGTTTCCCTTATCAATTCTCATCAATACTGTCGCGAGCTGAAAACAAAGCTACTTTGACTTTCACGTTTAGGGTATTCCATTCACGTACTTGTTATATTTGTAATTATAATGTACTCGTGTATTCTACGGTAAAATTTTTCATGTGTTTGTAAAATTCAAAAATCGTGTTAGTTTAGACTTTAGATACCTGTTTTAGTGTTGTTTTTTTTTCGTTCCATCAGTATGATGCTTAACGGTGTTGATTTAATAATTTTAATACTCCAAGAACCGGTTCAATTACTTTTCTTAAGTAGGTATTCTCCATCTTTGAGTATATTTTTATAATATTTTCCCCCTACTGTCTCTGTCTATTCGAACTTGTTTTTTGCGTGATATCGTAACGTTATCGATGTAATGAGTAGTTCCTTATATCGTATGATTGATTAATGAAACGTTCGCTTCGTATCGTGAAAAACACGACACGTTAAGGAAACTTTACCCCATTCGTAAATTTAATCTTTTTTTTTTTACCGAACGAGAAAACCTCCTGGTAGTCGTGGTATAATAATTTCCAGCTTGTTATGTGTGTGTAAAATCCACGCTTTCTCGTGGTTTCGACCTGCTCGCGAGATTGGCCTAATTTTCCCATTAAGGTGAAGGACTCTTTCGTGTATTTAAGAAGGTTGCAAACGTTGCGAATTTCCCCCTTTTTCGTTTTCGTAGCTCATGATGAAGTATTTTTTTCTCTTTCACAAAACTCCCAACTCGAAACGAAATTACCGCAAAAGACCACGAAACTTGTTAAGTAAAGTAAACATCTCTGCAATAAGAGAAACTGTCTTCGAGTTGATTTGAAATGCTGAAAAGTTAAATCATGTTATCCCTTTTAATGAGTATTCATAAAAAGACGTTAACATCCAAACGGTTTTTTCTCGTTCGTTGCTTTTTCTCGTCTCTTTTCGTATTTTGCGAAAACACGCTGCCTAGTACCTACTAAACTTCCAATATCTGAACATTTCTTATCAGCCTCTCACCGTACTCGTATTGGTTGTCTGTGCTCGTTTTCCTGATGCCGAATCGTTACGTGATGCCGGAATTATAACCCGCCGAACCTGTCATAAGCTTTTGAACCACTTATACCACAGACGAATTACACGTGGGTTGACAATTTTAGAACACTTGGTACAGGCCCCCCCCCCCCTGTTTCGCCAGAGGTGGAGCT
>FIZT01052235.1:0-12849 GCA_900065295.1 Paracoccus marginatus
TTTGTCAAACGGAATCGACTCTCAGTATGCTTAAAGGTCATTCAACTGAACATCCAAAATCGAAATTTCAGCTTTTCAAGTTGATTAGGGGCTGAATTAGACATTTCCAAAAAGTGGTGAAAATGGACGATTTTCAACGATTTTTAAAGTTTAAAATTTCGCAATTATGCTCCGAATGGATTAAAATTTTGGTTTCGGGGTCTCTTTAGGTCCCTAATTAAATACATTATGCGTTGATATCATTTTGACTACTGATAGTGAGGGTAGAGAGAGAGAGAGACAAAATATTTTATTTGTGTCGCGTTACCCCGAAGAGAAACGTCGCGTTTCTCACCAGGTTCTCTTGGGAGTATTGTGATGTCGCGTGCGTTCAAAAGATTGCCTCTGGGGCACGCGTTGATATGCATCGATCGAGCTGAAATTTTTTTGTGCCATATTGGGATATAGTCTAACAAATTTAGCCCCGGTCCCAATAAAAATTCGAAAATTTGAAAATGAGTGCCACCCTAACATGTACACATAGACAAGATGCACTAAATTATATTTTTTTCATAATTACATCTATAAACATGACTCACTAAAATCTTGAAATGTCCATCAACCTTGGAAAACACTCGAAAATTTTTTCAAAAAATCCTCTGGGTAGCCCTGGAGAGCGCTAGTTTGAGGAAATTTGATTACAAAATTCAAAAAATGAAAGTTTCACTAAACCCATTTCATTTTTCAAACAATTTTCAAAAATTTTAAATTCTATGATTTTGTAAGAAGTGGTAACACTGATCGTGTTACTCATGGTACATATCCCATCTTAATATTTAGAATAGACGTAGTACGTAGCGGTTCCAGATCTTGTATGGCGAATATAGAATATAGACGTAGTTTTTCACACATGTGTTGTTGTTGTTATTTGCCTATTGGTGGATCCACTCCGACAGATTTTTTAAAAAATTAAAGAAAATGTTTTTTTTAATTTTTTAGAAATTTTCGATTTTTAAAAAATTTTGGTTTTTAACAAATTTTTTGAATTTTCAAAAATGAAAAAAAAATGATTTATTAAAATTTTTATAAAATTTTGATTTTTAAAAAATTTTAGCTTTCAACAAATTTTAAGGATTTTTTGAATTTTAAAAAATTAAAATAATTTATAAAATTTTTTAATGATTTTCTTTTTTTTTTTATTCTCAACATTTTGGAAATTCTGAATTTTCTGTTTTTTCAAGTTGCGGAATTGAAAATTTTTTGCATTTACCCAGCTCAAAATGATAATTTTTTTTTTTAATTTAATAATTTATGATTGTTTTTTTAATTCAAAGTACATTGTAATTTTTTTCAGAATTCAAGTTGAAAATTTCTTGATTCTCTTCAAAATGTAAAGACTTCAAATTCTTTCTTTTTAAGAATTCAATAATTTTTCGGATTTTACGTACATATTTCTTTTGAACATTTTTTAGACCATCGATTTCTTCTGTCAGCACACCCATCAGTTCCATAGACTGGAAAAAAATCATCAACCAATGCGCCACGGTTGCTCATTTGCCGAACCTCCATCCGTGAGTTTGGCCATCGAGAGAAGTTTCCTCACGGTGTGTCGTCTCTAGCTCGTGTTAATTGCTATAAACCCCAGCCGACATCTACCTTCCCTTCAAGTCGTCTTGAAATTACTGCTGGCAAAATTTATCGGTTTCTTGTCCAGCGCATATGTACTTGAATCAATCTAGTGGACGAACTGGCTCGGTGACATCTAGTTTTTTCCGTCTCCATCAAGGTCATAACAGTTGTTCGGCTAGATCAAAGATTTCATCAACGAGTGTTTGTCTGTCACCGATGCGCTGCTGGTTATTGTTTCACAACCGACGAAAAAGTATAAAAATTCGATGGCATTGGTCGAATAATTCGTCCAACTTCAGAGCCGACTCTATATGTAAGGCTACGAGACCGTCTTCGTAACAGATGATTCCTACCTATCTTGGACTTGGAAAAAAAATCCAACCTTCCCTCTCTCGGATCGTCCCCTTGAAAACTAGCGAAATCCTACGAAGGCATCCGCAATGATAATTTCACTCTTGCGCGAAATGATTGTTCCATTTTTAGGCGGTATATTTATCTAGAACCAGAGCTTTGTTTGCTTTGTAAGTATTTAGAAAAGCAACGACGGAGGAGGACAAACGATGGTACGGAGACGATAAAATCTCAAACAATTTATAACCATTACCGGGAAATAAATCATAAGATGTAATGGTAACGAGAACTCTTTAGGTTTAATTTTGTGCTAAGGTGCGTTGCTCGGTAGAAGCTTCTGCATTTATGCGGTATACGTACGCTACACACAAGTGTACGCGTACTACCTACACCTCTGCGCGTCACCGGCATCCCACATTAGGCTCTTATTTTTTTCTCCTCTACTGTCTTTGTTCACGTAAATAAGAACAAGCTCCGCGAGTAAGAGGATTTTTATTGTGTGCAAACTTCTTATCTGCGTATGTAGTTAATTAAGAGCTATCGTCGTGCTTTCGTCGTTCAATACCTGCTACAAAGGAGACATACCGACTATAATATACAGTCTCTCGAGACGCAGACGACGCTCGGCGACCTTAAAAATGAGCTCACCTCCCGCTCATGTACCAAACAAACAACTCACAGTTGAATCAAGATCGTCGTTAAAGTTCTCGAAAAAGAAAAAAAATGCTCGTTATTTACACCGCAGCTTATCATCGGCGGACCAGCCAAACTAGTGGAAAAATTCTATGCTCAAAATATCGCCTTTTCTTCGCGATTCAAATGCGAAGGAAAGAAACCCATGGAAGACGCAGTCGCGCCAAGTACATCATTTCGAGGACCTTGGAACAGCAAAAACGTGCGCTCAAATGCAAAATACACGAGATACCAAAGTGACTTAATAAAATTGCGACCGTAGAAAACATTATTAACGTAATACAGGGCGAAAAGAACAAAACGAAAAGAAGAAAAAAATACTCGCAAGAAAACAGTTCATAATCTTCGTGACGAGTATTAGCTCACGAATCTTTCGAAATGTATGTGTTTTGCCGCTCAACACGACCAACGGAGTCTTATACTATACTAGCAGTATACGTATTCCTATGCAACTCTGCTTTCTTCGGCTGCTACAACTGTATGTAAATAAGTATACCCGTTAAGACATGAATCAAGCAAGCTGAAGAGCTGAAGACCTCACCGACTACCTGAATGAATGCTATTATAATGGTGAAACGCTGCTTAATTCCTTATGTACATAGAAGAATATATATATATAGGGGAAAAATATATAGATGCATAAATGTATCGCTTTTTATCTTATTTCTTATATATTGTCCATAAATAACAAAACGGGTATAAATTCTCAGATTTAAACAAAAATACGCTTGTGCTTTCTATTTTCTGAATGTTTGAAAAAGAATGCTCGTTTTTTTGTCGACTTCGACTTCGCCGTTGCCTTCTCTTTCCTTCGTATTGGTCTCGAACTGACCTGCAGTACAGCTTTGGTTTGCTTTTACACCTTGCCAAGCTCGGCACGATTTTATCCAGTCGTCGCGAACAATAAATTTCGCCATATTTGATATATTAATTAGCCCGAAGAAAGCTTTGTGAAAAAGTCCACAATCGATGCAGCAGGTTATTGTGTTGAAAAGTGTATAAGGAAACACGACTGGCGAAAGGTACACACCTACAGCAAGTGGCAGAATCACGATGACCTGAAGGTGTGTTCTACTTGGCCATAATATTGGTCAATGAAGGGGGTCTCTAATGTGTCCATTTGGACCGTAAATTTTTATAATATTTTTTGTAGATTTTGATGTTTTTAAAAATGACGATTTTTTTTGAGATACCTAATTCCAGGATGTCTTGATAATTATGACGTTTTTTTGAAATTTGGAGAGAGGGAGTGAAAAATTTTTTTTCCAAAAAATGCCAAAATAGCAGGGTAGTAAAAAATTTAAGGTCCCTGACTCAATTCTACCCCCTTCCACATTTTACATCAAAGCTTCAAATTTTCAAAAAAATTGTAATTTTTTTTTTTCAGA
This sequence comes from Paracoccus marginatus, assembly GCA_900065295.1. Taxonomy (NCBI): domain Eukaryota; kingdom Metazoa; phylum Arthropoda; class Insecta; order Hemiptera; family Pseudococcidae; genus Paracoccus; species Paracoccus marginatus. The sequence goes on from FIZT01052235.1 coordinate 4,041, forward strand.
GGTTTTAAAAATTGATTCAAAAAAGCCAAAATTCGACAAAGTTGGAGAAGGGGGAGTGAAAAAAAGTTGCCAAATGATGTCAAAATAACTGGGCAAAAATTTCAGGTCCCTGACTCAATTTTTACCCCCCCCCCCCCCCCCCCCCCCCCCCCCCCCCCACACCCATTTTCACATCAAAGCTTCAAGTTTTCAAAAAATTGTAAAAAAAAATTTATTTAGGATTTTTCTATGCAATTGGTTTCATTGTGGCTTCAGAAGGCTAAAACAAAAATTCATTCATTTTTTTCAATTTTCAGGGGTTCTAAAAATTGGTTCAAAAAAGCCAAAATTTGGAAATATCGTAATATTTTTGGGAATAAGTTGGAAAAAATTTTCTCATAAATCATAACTATTCTATTCCTCTTATTTTCACTCCATATCTACCTAAAGTCATCAAATACTTCTTTTACCACAAATCCCCTTATCAAAAATGTTACCCAGGGACAATAATGTCATTTGGTGAATCAGCCATCAATCACTGCTGGAAATGAACTGAGAAATTAACCTGATTTTTTCATGATTAAAAATTTATCCCAATAGCTTGGTTAGATATATATACTTTTTTCAATCAACATCAGATAAAGTATTTACATACTTAATAGAATCGAGCACAGTTAATTCATAGCACTAGATTACTCCACTCCCGATTGAAAAATTATTTAGTCTTCAACATCTTGTTTCATACATTCCTCAATGTATTCCCATACTTTAGTCATCATTTTCTCTTCCTTCGTATTATACCTTCATCACACCCAAAAATATCTTCAGGGTTGCGATTACAATGGTACAATTAAGGGTGAGTAGATTTACCAAATTAATTTTCTCATCATCTCAATGATTCATCCGTATCAATTGAAACGTGTTTTCTGACCAAGAGGACCCGAAGAAGGAGGAGATCGACATACAAAACGAGTACAAGCAAAATGAATCCGAAGAACTGAAAAAAATATTCAATCTGAAGGAAAACTCGAATGAATCTGAACACTCAAGGAGGCACGTAGGTTCCAACTTGAGGTATAGATATGTAGCTCTACCTGAGTCTCGATTCGTTACAATTTAATCTCTTCTTTTCGATGTCACAGTTCTGGTATGGCTTTAGATCGGCCATGAAAACAATGTTAATCACTTCACAAGATACTTATGATGAAATTGAAAACGTATGCCCTGATAAAGTAACAGTGAAACAAAAAGACATGCCTTTGCCGGAAGAACTCGAATGCATAAACCGGACTCGCGACATATGGCTCAATGAGCTGGACCCAGAATACCTCATCCACAAACGACTCATGCATCGGTACAAAAAATGGTATTGTCTGGTGACATCAACACCAACCTCGATGGATGCATCACAGTGGATTACACGGTGGTACCACTCATCGGGAAACGGCCCGAAGTGGATTGAACGACTAAAAACCTCGTTGGATAATCTTTACTCCGCAAACCGACAACATTATGAGACTCGAGAAAAATTCAACCGTGTTGTGTCGGCCACCATCGCCAGAACCCAATTGCTTCTTGCGATATTTTGGTCTCATCTCATGGTGAGGGTTGATAAGCCACCATTTTCAAGAGGTGATTTTGCCAATATTCTGTTTGAATGGGTTCCAACTTGGTATCTCACCGAGGAACATGTCAATCTTTTCAATATTCTGTACTCTGCGTACGATCCATCATATGCGAAAACGTCAAAGATTAAATTTATACGTGCTCGAAATAGGTACAAGGGGAGACCTGAGGATGATTATGATGAGGTTGTCATTCCTTGTTAAGGGGTTCCTAATTCTGCTGAGCTGGTAAGCCAATCAACAAAGATGAAACAAAAGGCTTTTTCAGTGATTTCAATTTTTTGATACTTTTTCAATTTAAAAAAAAAATTTCAATCTTTTAGTTTTTTTTTTCAATTTTCAATTTTTCATCATTCAACTTCTTCAAAATTCCCAATTTTTCAATCATTTTTCATTTTTCTCATTTAAAAAAAAATAAAAAAATTAATTTTTCTTTTTTTTTGAAGTTTTGAAAATTTTTTTAATTTGATTTTTTTTTCAACTTCCCAAATTTTCAAAATTTTTCATTTGTCATGGTTTTAATCCCCCCTCCCCTTGTTTGTGGGTAAGAAAATGTTTCAACCTCAAAAATGAGTTGTTCTGTGTAATTTGAAAGTACCCAAAAGAAAATCCCGCCCACTTACGATTCGTTTTTCACTCTCATCTTCGGAAAATATATCTCGTCGTCTTATTTTCGTCCTCGTCTCGCTATTGTAAAAATCCATTCAACTCGAGCACACAAGTTTCAGCGCAGGCGACAAAAACTGGACAGAATTAAATTTCCACGGTCGTCGAACTGACAAAATTAATTTACTTTTGAAAAGTTAGTCAAAAGGAAAGTCAAAATGACAGTAGATCTTTAATAAGTATATACAATCGAAAATGGCAACGCGGCACGTGTTCATAGTTCATACATAGGGATGATGAAATCAAGGCAAGGCTATATAGCGCACAACCTTATAGATACACGAATCAAATTACAACGGCGACGTAAAAGTATTCGCGAGCCAGCGTGTATAGCGTTTTCCGGCCAGCTTGAGAGTTGAAAAGAGAAAAAAGGGGGTTTTCTTTTTGATATAAGCGAAGCTATCGTTTGTTCGGACGGAGCGGAATTTGCGATAAAATCGTGTTTCAATTTTAAAACATTTTAATAACTTGTATAACGTCTGTGTAGGATATTTGGGGGTATAAATTATTCATAAGGCGAGACAGTTTATATAAGCTCGGAAGGCTGCTCTGGTTTTGTGTTGCGTTTGGTAAAATTATAATTTTCTATACGCTCTACGAGAGTACCATGCCATGCCATACCGCCGCGATGCGATGGGATATTTTTCTCCGAAAGCGATTATAGGTGAATTTCGACGGTGGTGAAAAGAGTCGTGGCGATGCTACTTGTTACGTATTTTATTTTTTTGAAAAGTCTATAAAGAATCGATTGATGTGAAAGGTATTTGTTAAGAATTTTAATTCGATGTTTTTTGGGGGGAGAGGGGGGAGAATGTGCTAAAATTGGTTTCTTTAGATTTCTTCGAGTAAGATGATAATTTCAAAAAAATGTCTAAAAAAATTTGAACTTTTGAAATAATAGAAGAAAAAAAATTCTGATGGGAAGCTCAACTCTTCAGGATCGATTGGGTTCGAATTTTGAACACGAAAATGAAACCATCCCCCATCGATACCTACACAGTTTTGGAAACACATTCCTGCATGAACATCAAAAGCCCACTCATCTCGTTAAAATAAAAAGGTTATCGAAAACTTTCATTCAATCATATCTATAACAGCGATCAATTTCGTGAATTTGATAATTATAGGTTTATTAGAAAAAAAAAATGTACGTGCGTATAAAACCGAAGGGATATTCGCAATGGTAGGTTGGGCTGTTGTCTCAATGATGTATGATTGTTCACGGGTATTATTTACTTTTGTAAATTCCACATCACATCCTAGAGATAGGTAAATAAAAGAATATTATTTACACCGAAGTAATTATTTTCACATTTGATTTTTCCATCTGATAACGCAGCTGCTTTTATTACCTACCATATCTTCTTCTATTTTGAAACGTCCAAATATATAATAATACATTAGTAAAGACTAAAAGAAGTTTTCGTTTTCTTTGACAATAATTACACAGCGTAGATGCTGATCGCGTAATCATCCGCGATGATATAAAATGACAGCGAAATTATTAATAATTAGTTTCATCATCGAGTAGAAATCGTCTACGATGAAATTCGCGTCTGTGTTGCGAAAGAAATTTTTTTCTTTTGCAAAAAAAAAAAAAAAAAAAAAACCAGGACGAACCGAGTAAACAATTTGTTAGCATAATTTTTTTTCAGATTTCTTTTAAAATCATGGATTCTGAAGAATAATTCAATTATAAAGCTTTTCGAACTTCAATTTTGTTGAAAGAAATAGAAAATGGAAAAAAATTGAGAATTTAAAAATTTAATTTTAAAAAATGGAATTTTTTGAATTAAAGGCGCTAAAAAAAAATTGAGAAAACTTGGATTTTTGAGAAAAATTGGAAATTTTGAATTTTTTACTTGATGAAAATTTTGAAGTTCTGAATTTTTCAAAAAAATTCAGAATTGAGAAAAATATAGACGCAGACGTTTCAACAAAATAATTTTGTGTTCTGAAAAAAAATAAAAAATAAAATAAAATGAAAATACAGTTTGAGCAAGGAAAAAAATTGATTGAAAAAAAAAACACAAAAATAATTTAGAAAGTGAATAAAAACCCAAAAATTAAACAAAAGAAAATTCAAAAGCTTTGAATTTCAAATTTAAAAAAGATTTGAGAACTCTGGTTCCTAAAAAAAAGTCAAAAAATTTAAATTAAAAAAAAAATGAATTCAAAAATTTTTAAATTGAAAAAAATTAGAAATTTTGGTGTTTGAAATTCATTTTCTGTCACATGACCGTATAAATTTGGAAAAAAATTTCGTTACGTAGGGTATGTATAATTGTATATTGTATAATTACCGAGATTTTTACGCCCAGTGTGTAAGGAGTGGGCGTGAGAAGGGGTCTAAATTTGGTGCTGTAATTTGAGGTCTCCTATAAGGAGAAGGATTTTTGGTATTTTGTATTTTTTTTCCTCACTAGGCCATGCTATACGGCTACTAAAGCTAAAGGCGTTTTATGGGGGAGGTTTTTTATTCAGGCACGAATTTGAAAAAAAAAAAAAATTGAATTATACTCGAAATAATTTGGTAATTTCAAATTTCAAAAAATTAAAAAGCACTTGAATTGGTGCAAAATAGGTATATCTAAAAAAAAACACAAATGAAAATTTGACTTCGGAATTTTCACAATTTAAAATTTTTCCAAAGCTCAAAAATTTTCTTAATTTGAGCAAAAAACTAGAGATTTTGAATTTCTAAAAAAATTATGAAATTATGAACCTAAAAAATTCTCAATTCCAAGTCCTAAAAAAATTTTAAAACGATCAATTTCCTAATAAATCAAAAATTTCAATTTCAATTTTTTTTGTTTTTCAAAAAATTTAACAATTGTACCAATAAGTAAATACAAAAAAAAGTATATAAAAAATTCAAAAACAGTTATACCTATTTGGATCTAAAAAATTTAAACTTAGGAAAAAAATCAGCTTCAAAGAAAATGCCTAAAAAAGCAATAATTTTTTCCCATATTTTGAAAACTTTCAAAATAGTCATATTTATCACCAAAATGTCAAATGAAACACAAAACACAACTCACACCCTCAACAAAAATATTTCGAATTTACTTAATAAAAAAACGATAATTATTTTTTAACAACGCATCTCGGCCAAAAGAACCGAACCAAAAAAGAAGCAGCATCCACGCAACCTCTGCCATTTTCTCTCGTCGGCATTAAATTAATTACACAAGCCACCCAAACAAAAATGCAAATAAAAATTACATTATACATTACGCGAAAACGTCGCCGTACAATAGCACATTTCGGGCATAATTATAATTTTCATTTCCGTCCACAAACCCAACGCGCGTAGCACAGTTTACATCACCATTAACGCCATACCTACCTACCCGCGACACAGTCCTCATCAGTATAAGGTACAGATATGCGTAGTGTAATTGGTAATTTACCAGTACCAGATGCCCTGGCGAGGGTTCGAAAAAAAATTCCTCGCATCAACATCAAGGTGTCGTAATTTCAACTTGACACTCGAGCCTATACAGTATAAGAAAATTCCCACTTTGGAACGCGTTCGTTCTTTCTTCCATTTCTATCCTCTTTTTTCACGTTTTAATTCAATTAGTGCGTTTGCGTTTTCCTTTTGTTTATAGGAAACAAGTTGCTCGGAGCTCAGAAATGTTTCACTATGCTCGCTACTTACTATGTACATATGACAGTTTCGTTCCTGTACGAGTTGGAGTATGTAAGTACCTACTACGTACTTGAAATATTGAAAGAGTTCGAATCTTCAGTGACGTTGGTTATGGAATTTTGATTAATACCCGACAACGCTTTTTAAGATTGTGTGTAGGTGGTACTGTGTACTACCTAACTAATAACTACCCATTACGTACACCAAAATATTAATATATATTTATTATGGTTTTTCAATTTTAGAAATTTGGAGAAAAAAAAATCGAATATGTAGGTAAGGTAAGTATATGCGCGATGAAGTGGCATTAGTGAAATGAACCAGTTTTATTTTGGCATTTACACCACCTAAACTTTTCAAAGAACTTTGAAAAGAAAGTGGCATCAGTAAAATGATGCCACTTTTGGAAAGAAGATGCCATGTTACATGTAGACGACAAAAAATGATGACTCGTTATCCATAGAAAGTATATTATGCTCGTAGAAGTATATATCTTGTTGTTAGGTAAAAAATCATGATTTTGATTAATACACACAACAGGTTTATTCAGATAGGTAGAGGTACGTACGTATGGATAAGTAAGTAAGTAAGTAAGTAAATTAGATCAATTAATGAAAAATGGTCATGCTTATTTTGTTGCAAAAGAAATCATTTTCTTTGCATTGGATTGTACTACTTAGGTACCTACTTAGATAGTAGTGGTGTGGCAAAAGAGCTTGACTTCTGAATCATTAAGATTGTTATATGTATTTAATACAATTTTTTTTTTCACCAAACGTTCCAAATGCTTTTCTTTTCAAGTATAGGTACCACAACCCTCAAAAACTTGCCACACTCCTTAATTCTTCTACAGATACCTGAACCAAGTTTTAAAAGCTTTTTTTACGAAAGCTTAAATAAATTGTTAAGTAGGTATTCAAGTCTCGAGTTTTTGGATGAAGTGCTCAAGATGAATGGCAAATTTTACATTTCGCCACGACCATGAGATTTTCTTTGGAAAGAAAAAAAAAAGTCTTCACTGACACCACCACCACCATTTTACCTAAAATATAACAATCCACTGTCGTCACACGATCTAAAATTCATTTTTACGAAGACAAATCAAGTGGCATAGAAATTATAACGAAATTCCATCCTCGCAGCCTAATCCACTTGAAAAAATTTTTAGTTATTAGTACTTAGTATCGAGATAAAGAATAATTGAATACATAATAAATTTGAAAAATTCTACGTCCTAATTTGATTATGAAACCGATCAGGTGATCATACGATCATACGATCAATATCGTACGATCGTCCAATCATAAATAAGACACGAACTTACAACACTTACGCGTCTATATCTTGGATAAGTATATCAGCGAAACGTTCCACTCATTTTGGCTTAAGTTATCCATCTACTAAGACGTATATTACTACAGACCCAGACTGGATAATTTATGTAAAGTTTTGAGTGCAATTTTCAGTTACCATCCAACTAAAAATTCGAAATTGTTGATAAATTTACTACTGTAATTCTTTCCTTGGTTCAATAAAATGAACTTGAAAATAGTTTTCTACATCGTCTCCGGAAGTAAGTACTCTAGTAGGTACTTGTACCGCATTCAATTTTTTTCTCGGATAATATTAGGTATGTAATTCAATCCATTATCTTTGATTGCCTAACAAATTGATTTATTTCATTTGCTGATTTCTTTGCAGCGATTTTTTTTTGTTTTACTCGCTGTGATTGTAGCCCTCCTAAGCATGAAAAGCCAAGTGATAACAAAAATTTGTTCTACTCTTACTTTTTTTTTTTTTTTTTAAAACTCGCCTTGAAATGAAATCGTAATCTGTTTTTTAGGAGGTATGATTCCCTGCAAGTCATCTGAAGAAAATGTGAATGGCGATTACGAGAAAATTGAAGGTAGATAATATTATGTTTTTATTTTTGTTTCAGCTTAAATATAAAGCGAAGTTAATTGTCTTTTGTTTGTTAGAAGTTGACAATCCTACGACCGAAAAAACACTCAAACATGATGTGGAAGATGTAAGTTTCTTTCTCGAGGAGAGAAAAAAGGTAGTTACCGAAAAAGGCACTAATAGGTATGATATAAATTTGAATTTTCCAAGGATATCGAGAAAACAAAAAAAGAAATAGATGCATTTGTACGGATGACTGATGCAGAAAAAATAGTATATTGCATTAAATTGAAAAGTGCAAGAGACATGCTGCTCCACGACGTCAACACTATTAATCAAACGATGCAGGATAAAGTTAAACCGTTGCTGGATAAAGTTGAAACCCTCAATAAATCACTGGTAAATGCACATTATCTATCTACACAGAAACAAAGTACATCTCAATCATTGAGCTATAGGGCTGTTAAAGGTACTGCGTGTTGCCTAGTTTTACATCATGATTTGTGTTCAGACTGTTATCTCGCTGGGAGGCAAACATACTGATAAGGAGTAGAATTTGTTGTTTTTTTCTGGTTTTGAATGAAATTAACTGAAACTAATGAATTATCTCTATTTGATTTATGAATTCGTTCAAAAAATTAATCATTCTGAACTGTTACATTTTCAAAACTGAAAATTGCCCTCCAACGAGATAAGAAAAAGAACATCACCAGATAAGAATGTATGACGTCACTTATGACATCAATTTCAACAGCCCTATGGTAGAATTCCTTCCTCTCTCCCAAGCAAAACTAAACAAGTTGTAGTTTTCAACCAAAAAAAGTGGTTCACTACCTTTCCGATTTATAGTTACCTACCTACTTTTCAATAACAAACCGAGATAAGTTTTGAAGTGAGCTAGGTGAACTATACAGGGTGTTTAAATGAACCCCAGACAGCTAAGCGAAAAAAGTCTTTCCCTAATTCCCTTTGTACGCAATTT
>FIZT01052254.1:0-10834 GCA_900065295.1 Paracoccus marginatus
TCGAAAATTTGATCATCGATCTTCGATGTACTCGTCGCTAGTAAGACAATGCCGTTTCAGCCATCTTTCTATCTCTCTTAGGTCCCGAGATATTAGGTAGTGGACAAGACTTACTGGTCATACTGTATAGTTAGGTATATGAACGAAAAATCAGAAATTTTTGGTTGCTAAATGCTCTATAGGTAAAGGTGAACTTTTTCAAAACCTCACTTATCACCTGACTGAATTTTTTACGAAGTTGACGATTTTTTAAAAAAGTTCGTAAATGTATTCGTTTCTACTAAATCACACACGCAAGTTGCTTTCTAATACAAAAATGAAAATTTTGACATGAGAATTCAAATAGAACTCGTTACAGGTAAGTAGGAACGATTGCTTTGTTCAATTCTAAAAAAAAAAACAAAAAGAAGTGCCTTGAAACTGAATCGATTATTCAGCAGGATTACTATGCATAGCACTAGTAAAGAATCAAAACACTGATTCGAAGGCCAAATGTTCAACTCAAAATTTATCAGTGAATTGCAGTGCAAGAGGTTTTCAATCGATTCCACAAGATTTGGATATGAAAATTACAGTACGTAGGTTCCTTCTATTACATCAAAGTGTATGGTATATGGTGGTACCTACCTACCTAATTAAACTTGGTGGAATTTTTCTTATACCTGCAGGCGTTGGACATGTCCTACAATCCAATAGTTAGTTTAACCGAAGACGATTTCAAAAGGTACAAAGAGCTAATAACGCTTCGTTTATTTCGTCTGATTCCTCCGTATCCAACCGCCGTCAGCTTCCATTCGAACGCGTTCTCTCCGTTGGTAAAACTCTTAACCTTGGACATGAGCGAATCGCCATTCAATATACACGCACACGTCGATCAGCCAATCGCCTGGCCTAAAAATCTTAAGAACCTGTCGATAAATAATCTAAAGCATTATAATGATACTAACGCTGTATCCTACAAGTTTCTAAAACTGGACATCAGCAAATTGGAGGTTTTGTTATATTTATACGCCTCTCATCACAGTCTGGACACTCTACCCGGGTTACATCCGAAAACAGTACTAATCTGGGTGGATTTGTTTGCCAATCCGCTTTCGAACTTGACGGCCGAACAGCTGGCACCTTATTGTACAATTCGTTTCATTCGTGTGGGTCACCCGGTCGGAAATCCCGGAGGTTCAGGACTTGATAGTCCAATAAGCGGTTGCCAATGCCGTCGTGTCGAGCAATGGATGATTAACCACGATATCGGCGGTTTCGACCTTATTTGTGGTAATCTTCGTGGTGAGTAAAAGAACGCAACGAATAGTTAGGTATACCTATTCTGTAGGTAATTATTCAATTATTTACTGAAATTTCAAAGGCGAGTGTGACTACAGAAATTTCAGCGAAGATTTGTTGAGTGTGCGCAGAGCTTGCTTGTCTAGACAACCGACGTCGCCTTTTTGGAAATACTTAATCGTTTTCGCCGTCATTTCTTTAATTTTTCCCACTCTATATTTTGCCAGAGAGTATTACCTGAAGAAAAAGAAAGCAGCAGGCGCAGGAGGTACGTAAATCGGCTAATGCCTGTTGCCGTCACTTGCTGTCTATAGGTGTAGATACTCATTTTCGTTAAATTCTGTCTACCTATATAGGTGCATCTAGCAATGCTGCTCCTGTAGATGGTCCATCAGACGCTGGCGCAACTGCAGATGATGGAGGCGGGAATGCAGGCAGCAGTGGGAATTCAGATGATGCTAATGCTGGCGATTAAAATAAAGTAGCGAAGAATCGCACCTAAAATGATCACTTTCTTATGCTGAAAAAGTGCAACCGAACAAAAACAAAAATTAGGGAACTTTTTTGAAAAACTATCGAAGTATTGGCATTAAGCTAGATGGAGAAGGTACAACCTACCAAATTACATAGGTATCGGTGTCGATCTGACATCAACATCGCTCCAATCCACCATCAAAAATGCTTAGTAAGTACAAAAAAGCAAACCATTATCAATTAGATGCATCAAATTTTTCAAACTCAATCGTTTCGCATAGGATAGGTACGAAGTCCACCGAGGCTTTGTTTGCTTAGTCGCTACAAACATAAGTTTATAAGATAAGCTGTTAGTCCTTGAAAATTTTAACACTTTTAAGAAATATACCCACTGAATCAAACTGACAGAGCAGTACTTATTCAAAATTGATCGTCTCAAGCCTGCGCATACAAATGCACGGACCGTAAAGATAACCAACTCTTGATTGATCTACTGGTGCGACGAAAAAATCTACATATGTATATTTTGAAAAGTTGTTAAAAATTGAGCAAAAACTTTACCTTAAAAAGTAATCACCAAAAATCACAGAATTGATTAAATTTAATATCATAATGCTCTCCAGCTCTTCATAAAGAATATTAATTGTTTTTTGAAAAGTATCCAAAATTTGTTTTCCAGAAAATTTCATTTTATTTTTTGAAAATTAAAATATTGTCAAATTTTTCCTAAAAAAAATTTCAGTTACTTTTTCAATATAAATTCTAAAATCTTAATGCCCCAAAAAATGCGTTCCAAAAACTTCACTCCAAAGTTCATGGCACAAAGTTCATTTTTGACATCAGTAATGTATGTACATACGAGAGTACATGACATACATACATTACGCATAGGTTTCTTTTAAATTTCATTCTACTAGCCTATGACTAAATGAGTCCTACATTAATTTCACTCTAGGCAATGCGCTATCTCATCGATTCATTGCGACGTCGTCGTCACCGTTAACGAAAAAAGAAAATCAATAGCGACATGTGTAGAGTAAACACATGAAAAAAAAAAGATAAGCGTTTCGGTGTAGTCAAATGATAAACTATTGATATATTTAAATTCAAATTATGTACAGTAAATTCTTATTGTATATTTAAATAGACTAGTTACGATTACAGTAATAATTTTCCTCCGTGATAATTCTCTCAATCTAATATCACAAATTGTACAATATACGACACGACACGACACACAAACCAGAGTGCAAATTTTTCCAATTAAGAGGCCCGCATTAATACCGGTACAAGAGTAGTCTAAAAACAAGAATATTGTGCGTGAAAAAAAAAGAAGATGAATAATATAACTCAAAAACTTGACAAATTTATTATTAAACGCGTTGCTAAAAAACATAACCGTATTCTACGATAGAAAACAAATAACGAGAGAAGCTTTTTTTTTCTTTTAAAAACAATCTTAAAATATAAAAGAGACGTCTTCGATAACATTATAAAATAACATAATTCGTATCCTATAATAAGAATAACCGAAATTACGTAATTTTGATACTCTTAAAAAGTATAATTATGGGCTAAACAATAAAAAAGCCACATCAGCATGCCATTCATTCAACTTAAGCATACGTATTAAGCAAACACAGAAGTTTAAGTAATAAGAGGAGGAGCCAAACACGTAGGCACTAGGCACGTTGCGTGTACTCACGAATACAAAATGTAGAAACTGTTTAGTCGTGTTCCAATAAAAACGTAATTATATAAACGAACCGAGGATATCAAAAGGAGATTCGCAATGGCGAAAAATTGTAGTAATTTTGGTCTGAAAGGTTGGAAAATAATAAAAGCTGAATGTAGATTTCCATTTCGAAAGGAAATAAAACTCTTGGTAAGAACCGAATGGCAGCGTTAATTTAAATACTCAACAACAACCGCTGCCTTCCATTCTTCGTTGATTCTGCGGTAAGTTTGGACTGGTTGGAGAATGTTGAGGTCCAATTTTTATACCATTCGCCTAAAAAAGAGAGATAAAATTGTTATCATTATCATAAAACGTAAAATTGATTCAGTCGACGATAAAGAGATGATAGTAAATACTTCGTTGTTGATGTCGAAAACTCCCTCTTGTATTTTCTCGTATATTTCTTTGGCTGTGTTGATGAAAGCATCTTCGACATTGGCCGCTGTTTTGGCTGACGTCTCCATAAATATCAGACCGTGTTCGTGAGCAAATGCTTCGCCTTCTTCACGTTTCACCTCTCGTCTCGATTCAAGATCACTACAAACGACACGACGTTAAATATTACGTAAAAATATTGCGTTGCAGGTTTAAAAATTCGCCAAACCGTTCGTTATTTACCTTTTGTTACCGATTAACATAATGACCATATTGGAATTAGAATGTTGTCTGGCGTCCTCTAACCAGGTGGTTAGATGATTGAATGTTTCACGACGGGTAATATCGTACACCAATAAAGCGCCAGCAGCACCTCGATAGTATGATCTTGTAATAGAACGGAATGCTTCTTGACCAGCAGTGTCCCATATTTGTAGCTTAATCTGTTTATTGTCAATGGTTATCATACGTGCTCCAAATTCGACTCCTAAAAAAACAGCGATTCGTATAAAGACGGAAGTAATGCGAACGAATTACGTTTCAGATGGTGCCAATCACTTACCAATGGTTAGATCATGAACTGGCTGAAATCTTTTATCGGTGAATTGTAAAAGTAAGCATGATTTTCCCACACCTGAATTGAACAGAGCAAACAAAGAATGAAATCAATGATTAGAATCTGTCGCGGTGTTACGAATGTCCTAGATTAAAAATAAAGATCTTCTCGATAGATCAATCTACACCATAATGACAAGTAATATTTGAGCACTTTTATTAGTAACAAGAACGATCTTGACTCACCTGTGTCACCTATGATGATATATTTGAATAAATAAGCGTACGACATTATTAAAACAACTCTAACCAAGAGCAAGCAACAAAGCTGAACTTCGAAATGATAATGTAGACGTACAGAGTGAGTACTTTTAATTACAATTGACAAACAAAGAACGTAAACATATGTTTTAAGACGAAATAAGACAGATCTTTCACTGTTCGCAGAATTTGATCACGCAATCGCAAGATTTTTCATCACAAAAACAATAGAAGAATAGAACAGCGTAATAATTTTGGTTTGCTGTTTTACACGAATTTCGTCATCTAAGGTTGAGTTAATTAGTTCTCTTGGTGATTCGTTTGAAAAATTCAATTCATATTTTATTTTGATTACCTGCATTGATTGAAATAATTTTACAATTTTAGAAAAACGATATCATTTTATTCATGAATATCTCATTAATTTTTCAATACAATGCCGCATTAATATTTTATCATTGAAGATTCATTTGAATTGAAGCAACAAATCGTTCGCCCTTCGAGTACTCAAAACAGTGTTACCAAAAACGAATACTCTCTAGAATTTACTTTACTAAAATCTCAACTGAGGCAACAATTGTATTATCTGTGTGTGTTTTTATTATCACGTTTTGATTTCCGTAATTTGTTTTTACTCGGTGAAATTAAACAAAATATTTACATTAAATTTATTATGCATTGTTCTCGTGAGTAGTATAACTTCTGTATGACTTATATTCATCATTTCCAAAGCGCCAGTCTGCGACTCGAGTGTACTCTTTGCATCGCCCACGTCTTTCTACTCTCGGATTTAGTCATGAAAGTGAGTATGATTCTGTCGACTATTCAGTGAAATAAACCATCACAATGATTCAAATTGAAGTTACTTCATGTATGGACATCGAGTGGCTTCTTATCATTTATAGTACCCTATTTTATGCCTACATCTTTGATGATCAATCCATATGCTGAAGCAACCCCGACACTGAATATGTACGTCCGCTAATTTTTCTTGCAGTGAATCTGAAACGAGTCATGAACAACAACGTTAAAGAATACGCGGATGCGAACAACAAATCAAATGAATCCAACGATCCGTTAGAAAGTAGTCCAGAATGTATGAAAAATTTAGAAGAAAAACTACTGAAATCGTTCTACCAACATTTAAACAGTTGCAACGAACGTAACGACGGATCTTGTCATTCTAACTCCGAATCAAATACCACCACCACCGTTAATAATCTTAACCGCAACAGCGATACTTCTACCAACGGCAAATCTATAAATGGTGACTTCGGTCGAACCAATAGCAATAGAAATTCGTCTTATAGGAACATTTACCTGTCGAGTAGCTCTGAAGACGACGACGAACATTGCGTTTACACTTATAAAGGAGCCGAACCGCCCAACGTACCCGAATCCGTCTTTAATCTCGTAGACGTACCTAATGGTCGTGATGGTTCGCTATGTTCCTCACCGGATATGGACTTCTTAGAAATGGATTTCGATCCGGGACCTTCCAACGGTCAAGATTCCGATAGCGATAACGCCTCCAACGATGTACCAAGTATCGACCTAAGTGATCGGTTCGACGAAAGTAAACCGGTCGATTGCCCCAAACGAGAGTCGCTTTGCGATAAAAATGTAAACTGCTGTGCGGATCTAGCATCCGCGGATGTGACCGCCGGTACTTCTCAATCCGACGGCTCGATTTGTAGTCCTGTTTTCAAGCAGCTGACCCCCGATAATGAGCAGCCTTGTTGTTCGAAAAGTTTAAACGATAATCGAATTAACGAAGTGTTCAAACCGAATCAGTACTTTTGTTACGGCGATTCGTCCGATGAAGAGGTTCCTAATGCTGAGTACGATGACGTTACCTTCATCGTCGACGGTTACCACGAAGTAAGTCGTATTCATTCATTCAATCTGTTTAAAAAGTTTCGATAAATTATTTTGAAATTGTTTTTCAGAGCGATAGACTCGAACCTGAAACAGCTCAAGATATGCATTCGGCGTCTATACCAGATTCGGATTATTTAGAAGGGAATTCTTGTTGTTTTGATAATTTATCAAGCACTGATCCGACCTATTGTATAAGCGCAATAATTAATCTTCTGGTAATTATTCGGCAGCATCGAATATGTGATATTTTTTTTCTGCTAGAAAAACACCTTCTTACGATTTTTATTATTTTTTTTAGACTGCTTTGCATATTCCGAATGATCCTCATTACGCTAGATATGTATTATCTAAATTACTAATACGAAGAAAAGTACACCAAAGGTTACCCATAATCGATTATCTCATTTTACGCGCCATCGAAGACGTCAATGAATCAGAATTCGTTGGATTATTGTCGGAATTCTCAGAACACAAATTACATTCTAGGTTTTTCACAACTTACCCGAAAAGGAAAGTTGATTATTTACAATGGCTCAGCTATTGGATCAATAAAGGTATTCATTTTTCGTATTCTCTATCACCTCGTCCGAATCGATCCACTGAAATATACTTTATTTACAGGTGCTTTACCAATGGTTACCAGAAACGTCCTGCAACGTGGCTCTTCATCTGTAAAGAATATAATTTATAACCAGTGGAGGCACAACGTCGTCTATAGGACAGACTCGACCCACGTTTCGTTAACCAATCCACTCGAACGAATTGAACAATCTGTGTTATGCAGGCAGCTCTGCCAGCCATCTTTAGTTTACGTAAAAAGAAGCACGCTGATGAAAAAATGGCACCCGAAGGTTGATCTGAGACCTTTACTTAAACCGCCCAGTGAACGATGGCTCAACGAAAACGTCCTAGGTTCGTGTTTCGCGTCGTTATCAGCTGGCCGGTAGGTGTTGGATTTGTACTAACGGTCGGTTTCTTATCCCGCAGGCCAATTAGCTCCGATCATACGAGAACACAATAACGGATTGAGAACGAAGCACTACGTAAGAATACCCTCGAATTGCCAATGTGGTATTACGTTGTTCGCCTCGCCCGATGATTTAAATTTATGCAGAGAAATCGACGAAGCTTCGGATTTACCATTAGCTTAGAAAAAAGTATCTCGATTTATTTTTCCTTCTATTTAGATTCTTTCCCCGATATTTTACTTATTATCGTTTTGTTCGATTGGGTTGAATTTGGAGGAGTGAACTTGTCAAGTTTGTTGTTCACCAAATCGTTGTTATCTCGTGTGACGATTTTTTAGCCACTTTTTTCCTCTCGATGAATTTATTAATTAATTTTAAAATGTGTCGCGTGAAAGTATTTCACATTTTTTGTACAGATTTTTAAAAATCGAATTGAGTATTTTACTAAATTGGAAATTCGGGCTTTTAAAAATATCCTAATTAACCCTACACTGTTATATTTGAACTTGAAAATTGAAAATCATCAATCGGTCTGTTTCCATTTTGTACATACCCTGATATTTTTAATCTTTATGAATAGTGCCATCGAATAAAAAAATATTCGTCATTTTATTGTGAAAATATCGATTCATTCGCAGGCAAATAGATTTGCAGACTTGGGATATTTGAAGGGGCAAAATAAAATCTCAAAATTTCTTTCTTTTTGCAGTGTTATGGTATGTCTTCCTAGCTATTTCTAAATTGGCAGAATTGAATTCATTGTCCGATCCTAAAGTTGAAAATTGTGGATTAAAAACAATATTCACCTCGATGGCATTGAAAGAAAATTCACAGCGATTTTATTTTAACTCGTAGGTACAAGCTACGAGTGAGCAATAATGATGGTGAAAAAATATTTATAAAATATCTAGACTAAAAATGAAGAATTTCCGTATCGAAACGAAGACCAAATCTGCAATCGACCTCGCAACCTCGCGCTGCAAAAATAGGTCCACTCCGCAATTCCACATACCTACAGGTGATGAAATACTGATGCTGTAGGTTGCAGTCAGCGGAATTCCGAACGCGTTGATTATTTTCCCTTTTTGAACGATCAAACAGCTACTTCATGTTTCTTCTTCTAACTCTTGTTCGTACTCATCATCGTCGGTATCGACGTCAGCAACATTACCTGATGCCTTCGATGCATTCGATGCCTTCAATGCCTTCGAGCGCGCTAATAACTGGAAGAGGAGAGTTGCTTCAATGGAAAAAATTGATGTGGAAAATAATGTGCGAACATCATCGTGCTTACGCTTTCAGCGAGGAACACCATCAGCATGACGACAATGGTGGCCACTAAGAAACCGATAGCGATGAGTAACCAGAATACCCAACTTTTGCGTTCGGTTTCATCGTGGTGGTCTTGCTCCGTGAATTCGGGAAATTGAATGTGTAAACACTGGATTCGAGCGTTTTTCGCCTCTTTTAAAGGATCATCCGAACTCGATAAACAATCTGAAGAAAGAAATAAACAATTTTTATGTAATTATCTACCGCAGTCCCATTATAGCGTACAGTTTCATCTAAATCCTTACTTTGGGGATCTTTGCAAACGTATTTGTCGAAAGATATTTCCTCACTTACAAGTTGTCCTGTTCTTAATACAGTAATTGTTAAGGAGACGCTCCCGTTATCCAAATATTTCTGCCACGCCCGCAACAATGTACAGTTGCAAGGTTTTTCCAAATGGATGACGTTGAGTGATAATTTCGTCATATTACAAAAAAAAGCTATCTCAGGGAGCGAGATGTTCCGGTACGTAAAAGTTGTTTCAGAAACATCGAACTCTTTGAACGTCGGATAGGCAGGCGCATACACTGAAGGGGCATAGCCGACCATCGTGACTTTATCCACTACAGCAGGTTTTGCCCAATTCATGAGGGTAATTTCAGAATGGTATATAATTAGATGCTTCAAGTGTTGAGGAAACGTTAGGTGGTAATTGTCGAAGAGCGGACTGCGCACATATGTGAAATTGATGCGATCCATTGCCACGAAACGGAGAAGCTCATCTGCTATTTTTTTATAATCGCCTTTAATCTTTATATCGCCTTCAATGGTCAAGTCGACCAAGTTGCTGATACGTGTGAACATGAATGGTTTATCTATTATCCAGTATTGGTCTGAATGTGGCGCAAGTAAAGACAATTTCTGAATGGAGCGAAGAATAAAAATAGTCACTTCGTTTTAATTAGACATTAGGTACCTAATATATCTAGAAGGTAGCTAGGTACATATCAGGCCTGTAGCTAGGAATTTTGTCCAACTAGGGCAAATGAATATCCAGATTGGGCAACAAAATAAAACATTGAGCTTTTGAAGAAAAACCATTTTTCAAGCGGTTTTCGCAGGAAGAAGATTATTTTTTGTTTCGTTTTTTTTGGATAAAAATTAGAATAATATTCAAAAAATATGGAGAATACTGCTTACTACCCGAGCGAAGCGAGGGCACAATTCTTGAAAAATGGCACTTTTGACTTGAAAAAAAAAAAAAAATGATTGTGTGAATAATCAACTGGAAGGGTTATTGGAGAAAAAAGTGACTGATATTCTGATAGGTATTCAGCTTGTGAGAAAGGAAATGTGAAAACTATTTCCAAGGTGGGCAAATACTCGAGTCAAAGTGGGCATTGCCCGGTTTGCCCAACCTTAGCTACAGGCCTAGTACATATATGTATATGGTATATAATTCTTTTGGTGTTTTTTCCCATCTTGGGTAAGTGATTAATAAGAGTAGAACCCGTCGTGCAAACGCTGTCACAGAAGTGTCTTGTGACGCGCCACAACACTGTCGCAGACCTGTCACGAAATTTCCACCAATCAGAACGAAGAAGGCTCTGCCCACTTCTCGTTTCAAGATTGTAGCGGAATCGTGACTATCACAACACTGCCACTCATGTGTCACATTTGTGTCAACCAGTTTGTGGCAACGATGTAACACACTTTTGACAGCATTCTAACACATACTCCATGGCAAGCTTCTCATAAAGGGCATAGGGAGACAAGCATGGTGAATTTGCCCTGGAGGGACCCGGGGCTGATATTTAGGTGGTAGAAGGGTACTACCAAGAAACATGCATGATCAAAGTTTCAGACCCCCCGCCCCCACCACCTCCCGCTGGTTTTTGAGAAAACCCCCTTTAAGTGAAAAACGGATAGAAATTTTTTTCTCAAGCCCGAGTTGATGGATTTTCATAATTTTTTAGTAAGTTGTACACACATAGTAGGGGCATTTTTAAAAAAATCAATACCCCCCTCC
>FIZT01052266.1:0-24136 GCA_900065295.1 Paracoccus marginatus
TTTTCGCGACCTCGAATTAGTAGGAAAAACATTTTTGATCATTCAAAATTGGTCAGGGGTTCCAGTTATGGAAATTTTCCCACCGTCAGGGTAGAAAAATGTTTCGATTATCGAATTTCTCCCAAATAAAAACCCTCCAAGCCACTTTCTGCCACGCCACTAACCAACACCCCCAGTCCCCCACATACCGTCTTTTTTTCAGTGGCGTACACTTTTTTTGGCCCCCGATTTTTTTTAGGCCCCAACTCGGCCCCCCCTATTTGAAATTTCTGGCTACGCTCCTGGACTCTGAGAAAACACTAATTATTGTACACATTTTTCAAGTACTTTTTTCCTTCAATTTTTAAATTAGGCAAATTTTAAGAATAGTATTAGAGTTCATATCGCGTCAGTTTGGTTGCATCGACACTTCATTAGTTTCTTTTTCTACGAATTTTTAACAATTATACTTATTTGAAGAGCTCACGATACTTTGCTCAAACGAACAAATTGCGCTCGTAGTTTGATCAGTTGGGTAATAAATTAGCGAGTAAATTCGCATTATGCCAACGTTTCAACGCACAACTACGTCATAAATTCTAAAAAAAGAACAGTAGGTATTTATAATACAAATAAAAGCTATTTTTGTACAATAACAGCTTGCTACATACCTAATTACCTACGAGTACCTATACCTTCTCACTCACACGCGAGTATTTTTTGCAGACATAAATTCAAGCATCGAACAAATTTTCACGCCTATTTATTTACCCATGCGGGTATTTTTGTACAACCACACCACAAGTACGCTACACCTATAGTCGGTACAACGAAAGAATGAACTTTTCCCCTACTTTGCGATTAAGGCGCGTTACCAGTGAATGTTGAAATTTACTGATTTTGAGCGCGTTGGTTGGCTCGTTGTCTCTATTTTGGAAGGGACGCCAGTAGGGGAAAAGTTCATTCTTTCGTTGTACCAACTATATGCCCTTTCATCGTACACAGGGTTTTTTTCGGAAACGCGAATTCAAATATAGAAGCTTTCACATCTATTTGTTTGCACATGTGGGAGTAATGAGCGAAACAAACAAAATTTAGCACCTAGGTGCGGTTTTTCCAAGTACTATAAATATTCAAAAATGTGTAACGATTGAACACACAATAGCCTGAAAATCAAAACTGGTCAACCGTACATTCAAATATTTTCATACACCCAAACCATGATAATCATTTTACTGCTGTTGGCTTTAATCGACGTCCAATTTGTTTGTGCTGAAGAGTTCAATACTTTAGATGCCCAAGAATGGAACTCCTTCAAGGTAAGCTTAATTGTGTAATAATATCCTCAACTTTGACGCAATTTTTTTATCAAAAAATTTTCCAGGTTCAATTCAACAAGCAATACGCCTCCTCCGCAGTGGAGCAACAAAAAATGAAAGTTTATAAAGAAAACTTGGATAAAATTGCAAAACATAATGAGCTTTTCAAAAAAGGCGAAGTGACGTTTGAGATGGGCATGAACCATTTTGGAGACCTGGTATGTAAACTGAAACAAAACACAGGCATATCTATTCATCTACTAGCTACCCAAATTAAAAAATGACAAGTAAACTTAGCAATTTCTCACAGTGAGAAATGTCCTGATAAGAGACCTCAAATTACAACACCAAATTTAAACTCCTCCACCCACCCACAACACACTGGGTGTGAAAATCTTGGCAATCACACACAGAATGATGATCCCCACTTACATACAAAATTTCAATGCAATCGAGTCAAAATTGTGTTAGCAAGAACCAAAAAAGTAAAAATCGCATTTTTCAAAGTCACGCTTCCCCAGGTCAAAGTTGGGAATTACTGATAAGCTGAAAAATTTTCTTTTATCTTGTACTTACTTAAAAATGCGACTAATTCGCGAAAATCGCGGAGGGCAATTTTCACTAGCTTAGCGGGCTAGACCCAAATTTCTATACCTACATACAAGTTTTAAGGATTTTTGGATTTGAACTTTTAAGTAACTTGATCAAAAAAATGTAATCAAGTACGATGCATGCGAAGATATTATCATCAACTTTGTAAAACTTCTTTTTTTGTTTTAGACTGCAGAAGAGTTCCAAGCAAAACATTTGAGCAGTTTTAAAACTGCAAATCAGTTAACCGAAGCATCCGATGATCAAGATGACTCACTTATAATCACCTCTCTGCCTCCAGGCAGTGGTCCCGTTCCGGAAATGAAAAGCTGGGTTAAGGAAGGAGCCGTGACCGAAGTTAAAAATCAAGCTGGGTGCGGGGATTGCTGGGCGTTTTCAGTGGTAAATTACACAATCACACTTTAAAAAAAAAAAAAAAAAAAACAGTAGATCTTTGAATTTAAAAAAAATCACAGGTCGGCGCTATAGAATCACATCATTTCATCCACGGAAAACCTAAAAAACTTATATCACTCAGCGAGCAAAACTTGCTCGATTGTGTCGGAACCAAAGATGGGATACCCCATAATTGCGAAGATGGTGGTACAGTGACCTTGCCATTTCAATACGTAATAGACAACAAAGGGATTGATACAGAACAATCTTATCCGTACAAAGCTGAGGTACGGAGACCAAATCAGCAATCAGTATTGCATCAATTCGACTAACAGCTGCGAGCACATGATAATGATAATTTTTTCAGCAATGTGAATGCCATTACAAAGCTGAAAACAAAGGTGCTACAGTCAGAAGTTTCAAGATAGCTCAGTCAAAAAATGAAAAATTATTGATGGAAATTGTCGGTGCGATCGGACCAGTTGTAGCTATTTACCATGCGGAAAAAGAATTCACACAATTTTATAAATCCGGTAAAGACAATGATTTAAAAGCTACCCATATTTTATTTTCAATTAGAATCATTTGGAAGTAATTCGACACCGTTTTTGGTGCTTAATAGGTATCTACTCGAGTAAGACATGCGGAAAAACAATTGACTACATGAATCATGGTGTAGTGATAGTAGGTTACGGCAGAGATGAAAAATTTAAACTTGATTATTGGATAGTAAAAAATTCCTGGGGTAAAGAATGGGGAGATGGGGGGTATTTCAGGCTGAAACGCAATAACAACGAATGCGGAATTGCGTTGGAAAATGTATATCCGATTGTTTGAATAATAATTAATCTATGGTAATGCGAGATGAAAAAAATTTGATATTTTTCAATAACTTACCATGGTTAATAAAAAGTATACATTTTCTGGGATTTTTGTTTGTTTTTTTGGGAAGATTTTAAGGAATCAAGTATTTATGAGAATCAGAA
Source organism: Paracoccus marginatus (assembly GCA_900065295.1). Lineage (NCBI taxonomy): Eukaryota > Metazoa > Arthropoda > Insecta > Hemiptera > Pseudococcidae > Paracoccus > Paracoccus marginatus. The sequence continues at coordinate 3,272 of FIZT01052266.1, forward strand.
AGTGTAAAATCAACAATTCAGCCATCGATTATAATAATGAGTTCTTATTGCAGATAAAATAAATTCATTAATCAACAATAGAAAATTTCCTCAAAATTTAAAGTTTCTGAATAAATTTTTTCAACACTTAGTGACGATAAAAAAACGAAAGGAAAAAATGGAAATCCCAAAAAGTTTCAGTGATAAACAAAAAAAAAAAATGAGAAATCAAAATTGAAAAAAATATTCAACCAAAGTAGGCAAATAACTGAAAATAAAAATGATGAATCTCAAAAAAAAAAAATTCAAAATTTCAGAATCATCAGAAATTGAAATAATATTTCATATAATCACTTAATTCTCAAAAATTTACGGATTTTAAGAAGCTAGAAAATTTTCAAAAAATGATAGATTCAAAAAACCAATTGACAAATTTTTCAGAATTTATAAATTTTTAAAAACTGCATACCAATTCTAAAAAATTTATAGGTTTTGGAAAGTTGAAAATTTTCAAAAATGTATCAATTTTATGAAAAACTGACTAATTTAGCTTAACACGTACGTGCCTTTAAAATTTTCCGAGGAGGAATTCACTATGGCACTTTATGTGTGCAATCTATAAAATAATATGGATTCAAAACATCGCCTCCTAGTAATAATTAGGCATGGAGCAGAATTGGGAAAATTTTTGGAGTTCGAAGAGAGGAGAAAGAGAGAGAAAATTGATGCAGCTTTTGCCAATACTTACTCCTATCATTTGATTTAATTAATGAGTAGCTAAATACGAATGAAATGATAAAAAATTTTTTAAAATCATGATAAAAAGTAATAATTTTACATTTATTGATTTCGCCGCAATGGTTCGTTGTTTACTCAACGTGATGTACAGCTGTTGTTCAATCGGTAAAACTAGAAAAATTACAGATTACATAGCCTATGTGAATTGACATTATCGTATGATGTTATCAATAAGCTACAAAAACACGTAACTACTTATATAGGCTGCAGGGTTCCTGATGTTCATTTAATGTGTGTTCGATTGTCGCAAAATATCAGCTTTCAGTCGTTTCATCCCTAACGCCGCGTCGGCGTCAATTCGTGTAGGTATCAGTGATCCCCAATTGCGGATTTTGATTTACATAATTATCTAGTTTTATTTATTTTTTTTAAGTAAAATTGGCTCATTCGACTTGAAGAAAATTGCAAAAAAAATTATGAACTCAAATTTGTTGATATATTCTTGGATCTGTCTTCAAGAAATATTTTTAACGGTCGACTCAGGTGAAATGGACTCTCAGGAATGGGATTCTTACAAAGTACGTTCTATACCTTGCTACCTCTTTGCAATTGAACTGAAAATTCATCTTCAACTTTTCAGTTTCATTATAATAAAAAATACGAAGTCATGGACGACGAAGACAAAAAAAAGAAAACTTATACCGAGAATTTGAGCAAAATCGCCGAACATAATGCACGTTTCAGTCGAGGTGAAGTATCGTATGAAATGGGAATGAACGAATTTGGTGATCTGGTAATAAGAATACTTACCCAACAATACCTCAAAGTCATGAAACACCAGCCAAAAGCTCATCATATAAACATGTTTTGTTACAAGACAGCAAAAGAGTTTGCAGAAAGATACCTTTCTAAGCCTACTCCACGTCCAGTGGGGTTAGGGGTATCCAAACTTCAAGTCACCGACGAAGATCAGCAATACAATATAACTCTACCTACGGACCGTGGGCCAGTGCCAAGGTCGAGAAATTGGGTTTATCGGAGAGCAATGACCAGGGTGAAAAATCAAGGTACATGTGGGTGTTGTTGGGCTATGGCAGTTGTAAGTACTGAAGTAGGAAAATCGATGCACGTATCTTACACGTGCCAATGCGCAAAAATAATTTTTCTCTTTCGTAGGTCGCGGCTATAGAAGGTCATATTTTCATAAAAACCAAAAAGAAACGTTCACTAAGTGCGCAAAATGTGCTGGATTGCGTTAGAGACAGATACCATCAAGTAAATAACTGCACTATAGGCTCAGTGTACGATGCACTACAGTACGTGAAAGACAACGGTGGAATTGAGGCAGAATCTACGTATGCTTATAAAGAAAAAGTACGTTAAATTGAAAATATTCGAAAGTAGTTGAGTCTCGTATTGATAATTATTTTTCCAGCAAGGGGACACTTGTCAGTACGACCCGCAGAAAAAAGCAGCCTCCATCAAAGACATAAAAAGGCTCAAACGTGAAGATGAAATCTTATTGAGAGACGTTGTTGGTCTCATTGGACCAGTGATATGTGGCTTTCATGCCGAACCGGACTTCATACAATTTTACAAATCGGGTAAACCACAGAACTGCACCAGTACCTACTTATTCCACATACAAGATGCAATAACTTTAATAAAATTTTCGTGATATAGGCATATTTCACAGCGACACTTGCGAAAAATCAATTGAGAAGATAAATCATTCCCTTGTCATAGCGGGGTATGGCACAGAAGGACGGCTAGATTATTGGTTAATGAAAAATTCATGGGGTCCGCAGTGGGGAGATCAGGGATATGTTAAAGTAAGCCGCGGGGGTAATGTTTGTGCAGTTGCAACCGATACTTATTACCCAGTTGTTTGAATTACTACGGTTTTTCAAAAATTCAAAGATTGCCAAAATATTTTGAATTTTTTAATTAAAAAAAATTTCCAATTCTTAAAAAATGTTCATTTTATTCTATTTTTTCATTTCTAAAATTTTTTAACTTTTTAAAATTTTGTAATACACGCGCAGAGCAAAATCAATAAAAATATCTAAGCAAAGTCATAGAACTAGGTTCGTAGAATTGATGGGTTAGGCACGAGTGGATAATATTACGAGGAAAGCCACCAACAATCAATGTAGCGGATCTCTGTAATACGAGTGTACCTACAACATGGGATACGAGCCGAAACGATGAATTAACCGAATTTTGAGACTTTGGAATTTATGCAGTTTTATGTAAACCAATAATTTAATAACACATTTCCTCATAAACAAACGAATTGTTCACGTAGTTTAATCTGATGGTTAATAAATTTGCGAGTAAATTCGCATTAAGCTGTCATTTCAACTTCGAAATTACGTTATAAATTCTAAAAAGTCGTAGCAGGTGGGCCACGACCTCTACGTAAGGGCCGAATTTTCGAAGTTGAAATTCCTCTCTTCTCTTCAAATAAAGAATTACTAGGAGTAGCCCTTTTTTTTTTGTATTGATACTCATATTCTCCCTCAAAAAGATGAAAAATAAATTATCAAAGCAAAAAATGAACTTCTCTCCTCTTGTAAAGGGGTCAAATGGGGGTCAAAACCACCAAAAAGCAAATTCAGAGCACCAGTCCATTGTACCTGTCAAAAATTGACCCTCTAGGTGGTTTGTGGGGCGCTGCAGCCAGGTCAACAGCAAGAAAACCCACATTTTTGGGCCCGACATGCAGGGGGTAGAGATGATTTAGGAAAGTCATTTTTGGATATGTTGACAAAAAAGAAGGCACCAATAAACTATTGAGCTTAGTTTCAAACTTTTTTTGACTTTTTGACAAGGAGCCTAACGTAATTTTCAAGTCAGAGGCCTAAAATTCAGGTACTTCAATCTACATCCACTTATAAAAAACAAATATCAAATTTCATCTTTTTTGACCGAAACTTGCGAAATGATGAATTTTCAAATTTTTGACCCATTAGGAGCTAAAACATTGCATACAAAACCTGACATCGCTAAAACTGTCAACTTTGGTCTCTAGTAGTCTCCAAAAGTAAAGAAAAGTTGACACCCGCCCCTTTTTTGAAAAATTAAAATTAAAACGAGAAGTGCATCGAAGTACAAAATAAGCCAACTGGCAACTTCCTTTCAATTTCCACACGCGAAATGGTCAATAAATAAATACCGAGAATATCTACGTGAAAACCGAAGACCATTAATCTTTGCGAAACAGGTTAAACGAAGCTAGAATAAGTTACATACACCGTGCCGAAGAGAAAGCGTCCTAGAGGTGGTAATAAAATCACATACGTGAAGAACCGAAGGAACCAGTTGGACAGAAATATTATTCCATCAGGCCACCTTAGAAGTGAAGTCGAAAAGGTTGCATACGTTGTTTTCGGCAGGGATACACAATACGGAGAAAATCTCTCTCTCTATCTGTCTCTATAACCATTGCGATTCGTCCATTAAATCAGAAATTAGATCAAATATTCATTAGCTGGCCGATACCAATTCCAGGACGCGATATTGCTCAGAAAAAGTAGAAATTCACTTTCGAAATCATACGCGGGAAGTTACCACAAAAAAGTCGCAGAAAAATCATTCGCTGAAAAAATTTCTAGGTCGATAAAGCTCTGCCGCGACAACCCGGCTAACTCGAAGTTGACCTTGTACTACATTCGCAACCTCGCAGATGTTTCTGATCGAAAACAAACTTGTTATACTAATATAATCAGCTGACCAACGAAATACCTGACTAATGCACACGACTACTTTGAAAAACCACAACAAAATGCAATCTATCGCCTCACGCAACCATTTCTCAACAGTTCAACGGAATCACGACTTCTATTAATTTACAATACATACGTAAATGCCTACAGATGAAATCACACTCGACATTTTTTCTCACCTCTTGATACATCTATGGTATTGACTTTGTTGTTAAAAAAAAAATCCATTTTTTCGTACTTTACTCCAAACGTATTACCCAGCAGCAAAACAGACCGCTTTGAATCATTTCCGAGGTCACTTATAACTCAAATTCGTGATTTAGGACGCACCTTCGATATCCTAATTTCGTACTAAGGTGTACGCGATGCGCAGTTTTACCGGTATTTTTGTCCTAATTAAGAGTCAAATATTTAGGGAAAAATAAGCTCCAAACCGAGTAACTTTCCTGTATCCGTTTAACTATTTTTTTAATAGGACCTGGTATCTTGAAGTGCGGCCTGCTCGCATTCGAATGCACACTCATGACCAGTTAAAGCATAGATACGAGAGAATCTTCGAGATTGCGGCGTGCATTTCATTTCGCAACATCAAATGTGATAAATTTAAATTACCGGTTTATTTTAACGTAAATTCGAGTTACCGGTTTGTCTTTGCTCGTGTTTATAAGTACAATGTTGTACACGAAGTATGCCTCTTTTCGATGTTAACTCGCTGATTACAAAGATGTAGAGGTTTTAGTGTCATTGTTGCGGTAGGGACGTGTTTCGGAGCGAATGAAGCGAGCAAATACCGTGTTAATTATTTTTAATCGTTCGAATAAATTGTAATACTCGTACACCGATTGAATTATCTTTTTTTTTTGGCCAAGTAAGACGGAAATTGTGAGAAAATTGATCACGCGACCCAATTTTTTTTGGAAAAAATATCTCCATCGGAAGCGACGAGGATGTGATTTTAAGTACGACGAGAAAGTCAAAAATTCTTAGTCGGAGGAGAAAATTTTTTATCGATGTCTCTAAATTCTGCGATGTAAGGAAAAGAAAAACGATTTTTTTATGAACATTTTTTTTGCTAATTTTTGTGAAATTTTCAAAAGTTTTTGTTCATCATTTTTTTCAACTTTCTGGCAAATTTCCAAAAAGCTTAAAATTTTAAAATTTATGAACTTTTTGCCGAAATTTTCAGAAATAAATTTTTTTTGAGGGTGTTCAATAAAGTTTTTGAGAATTTTTTTTAATTGTAAATTTTTCAAGGAAAATTCGCAATTTTTTCGAAGAACTTGATAAATTTTTTCAAATTTATTTTTTACTTTTTTTTCAATTCATTGCCCCAAGAAATTTATTTTTCCTAAATGAGTCATTATTAACAGATTTTTTTTTCATTTTCGCTCAGATGAACAAAATCTTTTGCAATTTTTTTACAAAAAATATTTCTCATTCAATTTGAATGCTTTTCTACACTTCAAAGTTCATTTTTTGGACCAGTGTTTTTGGAATTTGACTCACTTTTTTATGCTCGCATGAATAAATTTTTTTGTTTTTTGTTTTCATTTTTCCAATTTATCTTCGATTTAAAATTGTTTCTATTTTTTGTTGGCCGAGATGATTTTTTTGCGTATCAATGAAGTACATTTTTAAAACAATATAAGTACATCAATTTTTCTTTAAAAATTCCGTTTTTGTGTGAATAAGTATTTTTTCAATTAAAATCATTTAGAGCATTTTCACAGCTATACAATTCTTCAAAAATTTTTTCATGGAATTAGGATATTTTCTCTGAACAATTTACTCAATTCTTTCAGAATTTTCCAACCCCAAAAATGATCACTACTTCAAGAGAATTTTTTAAATCAGCCGATTCTGAAAAATCTCGGATCGACTGGTCCAAAAAAATAATAATTCTCCTAATAGGACAGGGCTTCCGAATTAACACGTCTCATCAAGTGCCCTGAATCAGCACACGATTGAAAACCGGCACTGATTAAGATTGATTATATCACATTTGCCACAATCTTATTCGTTTACTGTACGCTACCGATGAAATAATAACATATTTATCGCCGAACTTGGCGTATAATGAATAAAATATGCATTAACGCGAAGACGACTCAAAAACCGAATCGCTTATTACCGTTATTATGTCATTCATTGACACAATAACGAAAACAACGCGCACGAAGGAAAAAAAAATGATAACCAGCGAAAGTACCTGAACAGTTGGATTGCATCATTTTACTTAAGTATAAAATACAAAAAATTAGTAATTTTCCTTCAATACGAGTATACACTCGTTTAGGCGAATATTTTTGAATTATTTTCTCTACACGTGAACTCACGAGAGCATAGAAATATTTTAATTTTCTAATCAACACAATCTTACGTTTTCTTCAGCAGTTCGGGGTTTTTCCATCATCTAAACCAGGTCAGTGGTACGTTCAAAAGCGTATACATATATACCTATGCATCTCTGCGATGAAGTGAACTTATCGTACCATGTACCTAAATAATTATACAATCAATTCCCTCCTCTTTAATTTGCACTGTACCAAAAAACGTGGCCGAATTAAGAAATCAATGTATTTAAATTGGCGATACAAAACGTCAGTTTTTAATATCGACGTAGTCGCATAAAAATCATCAACTTGTTTACATTATCGTACATGTTTAAAAATATATAAACAAAAAAAAAAAGAAATAAGGAATTTATACAAAACAACATACGTAAAATTATAGGTATGTACATTTCAGTCGAAAATTTCATTATGCATATCACTTTGTTGAATGCTTTCGTAGGATTATTTCATCAAATACAAACAAAATTTACAATAAAAAATTCTAATAAATACATAAAATGAAATACGTAAAAGGTACTTCGAATACCTTTCTCGTCCGGACGATTTTTACGTAAATAAAAAAATGAAAAAATTAATAAATAAGCTACGCAGACGAGTTAGATACATCTTTTGTTCGTATATAAAAATTTCATATCATGAGAAAAAATGTATCCAAATTTTCTGCACCAATTTCAAACTACATTATTAAATCTTAAAAATCCTCCGGACTCGCGGTATACGGTAGCAACGTTTTCATAAAAATACATTTCCATTTCGACGCATAGATGAATTGAAAATTCAATCGAAGTAAAAGAACAACAACTCGAACGAAAGGTAATTGTTTTGCCGAATATACACAAGCTTAATAATTTATTTTATACGATAGAATACAAGATGTATGGCCATTTACAATTAAAAATTCAATACTTACGATATAGGTATAAATGCTTTAATGTTTACAAAAAAATATGATTATAAATCGGTACGAGGGGTTTCCAAAATGTACCATATCTTAAGAGCGTTTTTTCTTCTTTACAACTTCTCGAATAAAATAAAAAAACAAAGGGGTGAATACGATGAATAAACTTTGCCAATTTTTTCTGCGAGGTAACTAAAAAATATTTTTCAAATACTGAATCAATACGAAGTCAACAAAATACGTCAAAAAAATCTTTTTCGATGTTGAAAAAATGAAAAAAACATCCCAAAAACGCTTTTATAATATCGTACACCATCAGAGACTACCTACCCAACTCATACATTATAATATAATATTTTTCAAAAATGTAGAGATAACGTACGTATGTGTGTAAAAAGCATTAAAAAAAAAACATAAATGCAATTCTTTTTTTTCAAATACCAACTACAAGATTAGAGCAACCTTTCAAAGTGATTTATCATGGGACTTTTCACCTTCCTACAGTGTGTCTAACAGATTTGAGGAATTGAAATTCACGGGTTTGTGGGGCCAGATTTTCCGCCTCTTCATGCGCCTATTTTTTGGAAAAAATCGCATGACAATAAATTCAGCAGAATAAAAACAAACATTTTTTAAAAAAAATAAAAACTTATTTCTCTTTATTATGAAAAGAGTTCGACTTTCGAAGGTTTTTGGGCAACATTCTCGACTTTTCTCGACTTTCTCGACCTCCTAGAGTCAGAGTAATTTCAAAAGAAAATTTTCGAACCAGATTGCAGCGTTTTTTGGAGAAAATAAACTCAAAATTTCATGAATTTTGTCATCAATTTTGTTTGTCATTGAATTTTTAAAATTATGAAAAGTAAAAATTTTTATGCATTAAAAAAACAATTCGTTTGAAAACAACTTTTTTCATTGGAGAGGAAAGTTATTTACTTATAAAAAATTCAAACTGTGTTGTTTCAATTCTTGGTTGAAAGATCATTTTCAAAAATCAATTTTTTTTTTCATAAATAATTTCAACTGAAAAAATTGAGAAAATATTGATGAAAAAAATGAAAAAAGTTCTTGAAAAAAAAATTCAAGGCAGTAACATGCTCCCAAAATGGTAAACAGAGTTTTAAAATTTTTTCCCAACAATTTATATACTAATTTTTTTTATTTTCAAAATGAAAATTTTGGTAAAAATTATCAAAATTTTAAGAAATTGAGGTAAAAAATCAAAAATTTGAAATGCATTCTATTTTTGATTTCTTAAATACAGAGCTGCCGAGTGGTTTTGAAACCCAGATAATTTTTAGATTTTTCAGTCAATGACTCCAAAATTTGCCAAACCTTGAAATTTATGAAGTTGAGAGCTTCCAGAATTCTGTTTGCCTAATGATGTTATTTTCGAACATTTTTTCGATGCATTTTTGTTTCAATACAAAATTTTTCAAGGGCAGATTCAGAGTGATGTTGAGGGGGGGAGGGGAGACATATCTCTAATTCGAAAAAATTTTGCCTTTCTTTTGCCTTCTTATTTGAAGATTTTCATTCAATTGGCAAAATTGCCAGTCTTTATCAAATATTCGAATCCGCTCATTTCAAACGATGGAAACAATTTTCAATTTTTTTTACCCAGAAAAATTACATTTACAGAAGACTAGATGATTCCTTCAAGCGCGAAATACTTGAACGAATAATTGAACTCACGAAACTTCAATGGAAAAAGTGGAGAGGTAGATGAGATAAAATTTTTGTATTTCAACACCATTTTACCCAGTAGTACCAATACCCAGGCATATAAACTTGAAAAGAGATCACGCAGACCCATCTTGTACCTAAAAAAGAATTTCAAACTCGCGAAACTCGTAAAAACTTCATCCACGTCTCCAAAATTGTCAACCCACTACATCAATACGTCATCTCTAAGACATTTCGTATAAAAAAAAATATCTATACACAGGAAAAAAATTCGATTAAAATTAAAAACATAAAAAATTATTGGCGGTAAATCGTAGTTACGTTTCTAAATAATAATGTTTTCTTTATTACGAGTAACTGGTCGCTCGACGTTTTCTACCCTTGCCTGTTGACCTGGCAACTCTATTGTCGGTATAATAAGAATCATTTTCGTAATCTTGTTCGCTAACCGCGCTAGCTTCGGTCGGCGTTTGGAAACTGCGACCCCACCAACCCCAACCACCACTGCCTCCGCTTTTATGGCTGTGTCCTTCTTCGTAATCTGAATGCTCTTGGTCGTAGTGCTGGTGATGGTTGTCATAAACTACTACTTGCTTCTCTATGTGGTGGTGTTTGTTTTTCAATTCGTGCCATACTTTGATGGTCTTGGATAGGACGAATAGGGTAGCTACGATGATGAAATTGTTCAGTAGGATGGTTTGTATCATGAGTAAAGCCCATTTGATTTTCTGCATCACCAGAAATATGGCCACGATCACTTTGATGACTAATTTTTTTATCTCTTTGTGTACTTTCTTCTTTTTGTGATGGCCTCTTTCTGTAAAATGCACCATTGACATTGCGAGTTACAAAAAGATTTCAAAAGCGGAAAAAATATTCGAAATTTTTCTATACACGTAATGCTTACCCCAATTCCTCGAGTTTGATATACTTTCAAACGATCGCGATCTACTGAAGCAAAAACTACAATGTACATTTTCTAATCGATACCAGTATTTTCGTATGGAATCAGGAATGCGGATGATAATTTTTACACACGCTTCAGTTCAAGATACAAGTTTGCATTATGTATCGTAAGCCAATTTCGATCTCATATCGACACAAAAGCATTTTCTACAGTACAGAATCAGTCAACCATACGAAACCAGATCTACGCATATCTAGTAATTTTGTCACCAGGTAATTTTACTCGGCAAAGGGATTAATACCGATGAACTTTCACTAATCTTGCCCTAATCATATTACTTCAAACATAACAGTGGCCTTATTCTTCATATAACAAGTTTCAAGTTCATCTGGAAAGATACGGTATCGCGACAAGATCAAGATAAGGAAGATATGTAGAGCCTAACATGTAAACCGGTTCATTCTTACATCTATTTTCTACTCGTATTTATAAAAGAAACATATACCTGCTTCCACAGCGTGCTAAACTTTTAAATAATTTTTTTTGGAATAATTTCTCCGCGCCCTTATCCGTACAGACAAGTCGACCTTATCGATATCCAGGTCAAATCATCTATTCCGAGAATTCGTCTTTATTTTAATTGTTTCGTTAATCTTCGACGAGAGGAGAAAATATCACACGTCGAATTAAACACTCATTTAACATTACTTCCTTTAAACAAGTTGTTTAGTAGCTCATCCCGATCAGGCACATTTCATTTAGCGCATATCATGTTTCGCATGTTTTGGATAATTCTCTTAATACACTCGTACTAGCCTGGTTTATTACACTAGGTGTAATTTGCAATACTTGGGAAATAAATTACCTACTCTCGGCTAGATCATTTGAATACTGACAAGACGAATTAAAGTGAGTAAATCTCCAAGAAAATGTTTCATTCGTATGTTCTCATACGGAACCCATCATCATTCTAGATTCCAAAGCCTTTTTTTTAATAATCCTGTTTGAAAGTTCTAAGTACGTATAAATTGTTGTGTGTGGTTTTCGTGACGAACGTAAACAAATCCATAATTTTAACAATTAACACCGGCCACTGAATTCATTACCAAATTAAGATTAGTGAAAAGTAAACCGAACAAATTTCACTTTACGAGCATTTTATCGTGATTTGAATCGCATCAATGATTTTATTAGTAGGCACTCGTACGAGTGAAAATTACTATATTTAGGAAATTTTGGAGATTTTAGTTTGTTGATACTGATAGTTAATTCTCTCTTTCTTCCACCGAAAAATTTCTTACCCAAGCATTTTTTGAGTTTACCATAGATTTTCTGTAAATCTATACTTTTCTGCAGAAAATCGAGTTGATCAAGCTTGAGCAATAATCGATAGGAAAGTAAAACTCTTGAGCTTGTTTGAAAAATGATGAAATTATGTGGAGAAAGCATAGAAATCAAAAAATTATATGAAATGAAAAAAAAAAAATTAAAAATTCAGAGAAACTAAAATGACTTTAAAAATTGAAAAAAAAAATCAATGAATCAATTTCTTTTTTAAAAACTGGAAAATTGAATCAATTTCAAGTAGAGAGAAATTAAATCAAGTCTTTAAACTGAAAATTGAAAAGTATTTCTAAAAGTTAAGAAAAAAAATTGAAAGCATAAAAAATTTTAAAAATGATGGAAAATAAAAAAAAAAGCGGAAAAAAGAAAGTGGAGGAAGTTATGAAACTAAAAATAAAAAAATTAAAATTGAGAAAATGTAAGACATATAGTTCAAAAATTAAATTAAAAGAAAATACAAAAAAATCAAGAAATTAAAATCAATAATCAATTAAAGGAAGTAATGAACTTGAAAATATAAAAAATCAAAAAAAAAAGTCAAAAAAATGAAAGAATCGAGAAATAAAAAAAAGAAAGAGGCATGAACAGAAGATTGAAAAAAAAAATGAAAAATGGAAACGCTTTAAAAAAAAACTTAAAAAAGACTGAAAATGACAAAAAAAATTTAATTTTAAAAAATCAAGTGACATTCAAATTTTAAAAATTTAAAGATGTGAAAACATCAAAAATTGGAGAAAAAATTATACTCAGAAAAATTTAAAAAATGAAAAAGTCAACAATGTCGAAGCATAAAAATTAAAGGAATCAAAAAATCTAAAGAAAAAAAGAAAAGAAAAATTCAAAAAATTTAAAAGTAAGAAAAATACCTATTCAAAAAAAAAGTTTAAAAAATGAAAACTGGAAAATTAAATAAAAAAACACATCTTTCAGTTACGGCTTAACACAATTATTGATTTTCAAAAATTTTTCAGGTAAAAAAAAAAATAATTTCAACGACCAACCTTTGTAAACTTTTTCCACATTTTTCTCCTCTCCAAGCGTACCACACATTAAAATTGAGGTCAAATCAAGTTAAAAAATTTGATAATCTTTCAAACCTACTATACCTTCTCAATGCCATTGCCATAATAATACATTTTGTCTGCTCAACATCCAGCATCATGCCTCCTAGCACCGTTAAGACAAAAAAGAAATGAAAAATAACAAATAACAATACTTAAAAAAAGTCATTTCTATTGGAAAGTGGTTTCGTTACATTTCCTCATTTGGAACATTCGCAGTGGGATTTTTAACAAGCTCTCATCCACGAGTGAGTAATATAGGCATGATTCATGACCCATCTATCCCGGTGAAATCTCTAAATTGCCATTTCAACTATATATGTACAAAATACACAAGCCGCAGAGCTAACTAAAAATGTCGCAATTCTACAAAGTACATATTCGAGAAGAAATGTATACGATAAATAAGACGAAACGAAAAAAGAATTTTATTGATATATACACATAAATAAATCACACAAATAATAAGTATCAAAAATTCAAAAGCTAACTACAATATTTATCTAACTACTTTCATGCAAAATGCAACAAAAATACAAATCAACAAACTACGAGAAAAACAATAACAGAGTAAAAATACAAAACCTGAATTGCGAGGAATGCCGAAAAAAATCCTACATATACGTATTGCACTTGAGAATTACATAAAACAGGTTATATCTTAAATAGGCATCAAGCTCAAGTCAGATTTGAACTTATAAGAACGCAAAAAAAAAGTACATAGTACTTACTAATTCAATTAAAACTGGTTCAATAAATTAATATTTTAAAGAAAGTTATCAAAGAAAGTTACGTTAGGCCAGTTAACAACGAAAGTTTTCGTTTAAATAAAACGTAAAAAAAATTAAAATAAAATAGAAAATAAATACAAAACTTGATCATTTCAAGTCTCGAATCGTTTTTCATCGAAAGGCCAATTTTTTATTACCAAAAAAGACCCGTTCGGTATCGAAATAAAAAATTCAATAAATGAAAATATTCGTTCTGTTTTTTAATGCCTCTCGAAGAAATACCAAGTTGAAAAATTCATCCAGTTGGTAAATGGCGTAAAATACTCGCTTCGCATCGCCATCTTTTCAAATAATTCGTATTCGAGAACATTAGGTAGGTTAGGTATTCAATCAAGCAGAACAAAATTTTCATTTATCGAATATACTAGATAAGTACCTACGAAAAAAAAAGTATAAATAAATATCTTTTAGAAAAAAAAAGGGTAAAAAAATTTTGATTCTGTGTTAAATTCGGGACTTAGTTTCGTTTAACTGAACTCGTCATCGTCATGATGGGGGGCACCGTGATTGAACTTCGGTCTTATATAATATGGCAAAGGTTTAGCGTTAGCGTAGGCAGGAGGGATAATGGGAGTGGCACCGGTCGTCGGGGCATAGCTGCGTCCCCACAATCCCCAGCCATTGGTGACGCCGGACAGGATACCGTGATCGTGGTGATCATGATGAGGGAACGGTGAATGATCGTGATGATCATCGTACTCGTGTTCGGGTGAATCGTAAAAATGACCGTGATGCTCGTTATCGTAATAAATGACCGATTTATCGTGCAGCTTATGCTGTTTGATCTCCCACCAGATCTTGAACGCCAGCGTAAACACGTAGATGGTAGCTACTAGGATGAATTTCGTGATGATCATCGTTTGTATCATTCCTAGGATGGCTTTTTTCTTTAAAATTAACAAGGCTATGGCGATAATTATTTTTATTATGATTTTTTTAATTTCTTTCTGCACTTTCTTTTTCTTGTGATGACCTCTCTGTTCTGTAAAAAAATAATATACAAAGTGTCCATGATGTATTTACATAGGTGTTTAGTATTTGGTGGACGTTTTCCTGCTCAGAAGGGAGTTGCTTACGTTTACCCGACTCACATTGCAGTAGGTACCTATACACGGAATTTGGTTCGTTACACGATTCGAATGCGGAAATAATTTTTCGACAAAAAGATGAATCATCTCGATACGATTATTAATTTTCACGTAGCCATGACCACACGAGAATTTTGCTTCGATTGGGTCCTTAATTAAATTTTCACATTGGCAAAGAGAGATTTTTAAAAATATAATGCTGAATTATATCTTACATCGAACATCGATTAAATCAGTCTGCCAAAAAAAAAAACACGAAAATATTTTATTCACAGCCTCCCAGGGTCACAACCAAGCGTCCATGCTGACGCTGAGTCATCGGACAGGTTATAAAATGCGGTTTTTTCCCTATACAAAATTACTCGATCACCTGCTCATACAATAAAGTTCACGACTACGTTGTAAAAATTTTATAAGGTTGAAATGTAATAGAATTTAGGAACCAGTCAGGTCAGCGAAACGGAAACCCATAAACCTACTCCATTAACGAAAGTACTTTTAATTTTTGTGGCCATCGACAAGGTGGAATAATTTTTCGATATGAGGATCGGATAACCTTTAACCTGCAACTTGTTCCGAACCGAATCATGCGCGATCGTGTTTCCAGTGCTAAAAGTTTTTCTGATATGAGAAGTGTATAATTTTACGATGTGTAAATCATCGCGGTATTCCGGCATCAACTATACACGAAAACTAAGCCAAACTAATAGAATATTAGAAGAATATTTTCTACTGCGATAAAAGGAAACGCAAAAGCAACTACAATTTATATTCTACATAATTCTATCATATACATAAATATAATATTCACTGAAGAGATGGCATTTGAATGGTTACCTCGAAAGCTTAGCTCAGCTTATATTCAATTGAAGATGCCACGCGCAAAGTGACCTAACTGCAAAATTTTGATTCCGAGAAAATTGAGAAAAACCTGTCCTACCTAGACAAAGAACATATCCGAAAATCTGTTTGGGGGAATGGATAGGGTCAATCTGCGACGATGAAATGCTTCGAAATTTTAGCAACAGCAATACAACACAGTCGCGGGCAGCGAAAATCATAAAATTAAGGTCACTTTGCAAGTTTCACGCATCACTATCATCATTTTCAATGATGAATATTACATGTTTAAATGTGTCTGGTGAAAAAATGTGTTTTGCTTGTTGTAGTACACCTCAGACACTACCAGATGGCATCGCTAACTCGAAAATATCATTTTTGCAGTTAGGTCACTTTGCGCGTGGCATCTTCAATTGAGAGAGTATTTATAATTGACAGACATACATAGTTTGATGCGTTTTTACTCTCATTCTTGGTCAGATGTGTAAGTGCATAAGCTTAATCAGACTAGAAAGATGAAAGAGGTATCTTCTCATACAAGGGAATGTACTTTCTCGACTGGCCAGCCGAGGAGTTAATGAGCAGCTGTAATTGTAATTTAATTCGAGCAAGGTACAGAATTTAGATTTGAAAAATGTCGAATGAAAAAAATTCTCAATCATCTGGTTAATTAAATTTTTTTTTAAAAGTGGGAAAACTTGGAAATTTAAACTAAATTTTAAAATATTGTCACGAAATGAGAAATCACTGAAAATCAAAAAAATCACCGTGAAATAATTTTTTTTTAATATCAGATTCTGGACGTTAAGCTAAATGAAAAAAATTTAAGTGATTTTTAAACAATAAATCAACTTTCAACATGAATTTGGAAACAAAAAAATGGTAACAGAAAAAAATTATTTTCAACACTTCAATACTTACCAAAAATTTACTGAGAAACAAAATTTGAAATTCATTTTAAAAAAAATTCCAATAAAACGAAATTTGAAAAAAAAAATCAACAAAAAATATCTACGCGAAAAATGATAACATGTATCAAAAAAAATTTTTTTTGAAAGAAAATTTTTGAAAAATTATTAAAAATAAGTAAAATTGAAAAAAAAAATTAAAATAATTAAAAATGAGGAAGCTAAAAAATTACGCAAGCCGATGATTTGTAAAATCAAGGAAAAAAATGGTAAAAATACGTATTTTTTATACAAATGCCAAAAAAATTGTAAAAATTTGCCAAAAAATTAAAATAATCGAAATTCAATACTTTTTTTCGAAAAAAAATTTTTCAACATATTTTTTATTATACTAGGCGCGTGTAATTGCCGAAATTTTTACGTCCAAGGTGTAAGGTAAGGGGTAGGTGGGAGGAGGAGAGGTCGAAATTTGGTGCGGTAATTTGAGGTCTTTTATCAGAAAAATTGAAAACAAAAAATTTTGGAAAACTTTTTTCAAAAAATATTTTCAAGCGAAAAAAATTAACTTGCTATTTAACGAAATCGAAAAAAATGGATTTTAAAAAGCATGAAGTAAAAAATTCGAAATTCTCTTCTGAATTACTTACCTAATGCTTAAGAATTCAAAAAATGTTGAAAAATCTCGTTTCAGGACAGAATGCTTTCCAAGTAGCTCAAAAATGTTGAAAATACGAGTAAATTAAAAATCTGCAATCTACCTTTCGATAAAATAAGTATTTCTCAATTTTCATTTAAAAAAACACAACTTCATCGAAAACTTTTTCACAGCTCGACATACATAATTATTTTTCGAAGACCTAATTTACTCGATATGATCTCATATTTTAGACAATGGTGCAAAATCGATAATGACCAAACTGATGGGAAAAAAATCATCTCTGCATTTCCAATCGATTATCTCTTTCTTTGCGAAATTTAAATTTCCAACACAACTAAATGAATTGAGAAAGAAAAAAAAAATACTTCTCACACTTTGTAGTATGGAAAAAAATCTCATCGAAATTTCGTTCTGCTGCTCATACCTATTTATAGGTACTACATTCAACGTTTTTATTTATTAAAACTGGATTCGCATGGAAGAAAAAATTACCCCTCATTGTATGCACTCAAATTGAATTAAATATGCTTTGGAATGACACAGCGAAATCAATTATTCTCGATAGGTAAACCGGCGAGAATATCAATTTTTTGTGGTTTATTCATAATCATAATAATGCGACGACGTTATAGCACGCGAAACATAAATAAAATCTCGTGTCAAGTCGAACCATGACCATAGACAAATGGTACAGTAAATACGTGCACTCGGAAGTATTTTCATCGTTAACAATATACCTCTGATGAAGCATTAAATTAAACAATATCGGATTGCATACGATCTACATACTCATACATTCTACAACGCGTATTACTATAAAGTAGGTGTATGTATAGGTAATATTAATGGATATTCATGCATTTTCTTTCTAGTGCAAAATGCTCGTTAAAATTTAACCACTATATTCCTCAAACATAATATAGAGCTGCCTCAAATACATAGGTATAGGTATAGGTACTACATTCTCATTAAACCGCATCATTACTACAAAATATCTCCATACGAATACCCATAGAAGTAAGTATACATAAAATGTAGTGGGAAAAGCACTCGACGTTATTATCAATTAATCGTAAACTCTCCGGCAGCCTCAAAATTTCCCATGAAGCTCTGATTTCAAATCAATCAACACTTCAAGCAATCGATAATATATGTCGACATCCGAATACATTACATCGCCATTTATTAAAATTTTATACCCCGATTACAAATGTTTTCATTTGACAAGAGATATCCTATGTTCTTCTGGAAAACGCATCCTTCAATCAATATTAATAATTGCACGTTCGATAATGTAATCAAAGAATTCATGCCGCAACGTTACCGACAACGTATAATGAGAAACACTTCGATACATCATTTATCAAAATCGATCCGATTCCCAACATTACGATCGCAATGTTTAGACATCTAAATCACACGTTACGAGCCCCTTTTGCAAATATAGAACACTCCATTCCGAAATGGTCCAATATTGAATTCTCGCAGTAACGAAATCGACAAAATATATAATAATAAATAATCTACCTTTAAGCGAGTTCAGACGTTCAGTAATTGGATTTCCAATAAAGGTGGTAAATTGATCACGTAGTTTATTACTCTGTGTTCGCTCTGGCATTGATGTACACTACATAGTTTGTATTTATTTGTTAGCTAAGTATTTCGTGTTTAAATAGTCGACTTGCTGGAATCAATCCGGCAACGGAACGAAATTCGATATAGGGATTTTATTGGTAGAAAGTTGTTTCATTATTTTTTGTTTCCATAAAAATGCAGCGAATAATTTGTGGGAATTCGTGTCAATGGATTTTTCAAGGATATTCTAGATTAAAAAAAAAAAAAAAAAACATAATAATTACTTGAAAAAAAATCAGAAAAATTAACACTTGGACGAGATTAAAAATTTCGTCATTTTACTAAATTTTTTAGGAATATTATAGCTCAAGAGAGAGAAAGAAACGTGATGAATATTTCAATTTTTTAAATAAAAACTAAAAAAATTAATTTTTCTCCATTCTTTTAGGAGGAGAAACGGGGAGATGAAGAAGCGACAGAAATACCTACGATACAAATTCAGAAAAAGTAAAAATTTATCGGGGAAAAAAATTAGAAAATTATTTCAAGGTGAAAAAAATTACAATTTTGGAAGAAATTGAATTTTAGTATTTTCAGAATGGTCAGTTGAGGGATGAGGATGGCTAAAAATTGATAATGCCTCTCCTATTTTGCCTCCCAAGCAACTACATAATATATTTTTGCAATTGAAGAATCATAAATTTTCGAAAAAACTCCAGTCAATTTAAACTATCCGCGAAACTTGTCCAGTAATTTTAAAATTCTTCTCATTTTAATTTTCGCGCCAAGACTGATAATTTCATCGTTGTGGGATCACTTCAGACGCGTGCTGGTCTCGAAACATTAATTCAACTAATCATCGAATACCTTGATATACTAATTACGGTCATAAAAACCATACTTATGACGATTGTTACCGTGTGAACTTGGCGTTATGGTCGTTGTAGGCGTTGTTATTACAATACGAAGCGAACCAGGTGCACGAGCACGTGTTATTTTAATTCATGGCATGGTAGGTACTCTACAAACGAGTACATTCGTTACATACCGCATTTCAACACATGATTAAAATTTCTTCGGGTGTCTACGTCGAACAATGCCCAGCACAAATATCCACGTGCTACTGCAAACCCGTGGGAAATGTCAAAAGTGGATTTTCTTTCCAAAATATACCTTCCTTCATTGGTTTATTGTTCGGTAAATACGTATACGATAACTCGTATGATCTCGCGTGTCACCCACGTCTGGTGCAATTGTTTCGTGCGAGAAAACTATACCAGCACATTTTGCACCTAATTTCATGTATCGATTCCAAACCTCTGTATTGTTTCTGCGATCCTGATACAAAAGCGTCCTTTTTGTACACGTGCGGTTTGGGTTGAAATTCACATCGATATGCGAATAAATGTCTGGTCTGGTCGTCATTGCCAATCGATCGGTGTAACAGACAAACCCAAGTATGTACGTTTGTACGTACACGGATAAACTTTGTCTTGAATTTTTTTTCGCAACCTCTGGCATCGACTCATTTGTATGCTTTAATCCGCCAATAAGTACGTTGGGATTACTTTCTTGAATGAGCCGTTAAACAATATCGAAACACCAAAGGGCCCGCAATATGGTGCCGGCTCGGAATTAAGACCGATAATAAAGAGGAAGTTTGGGTAAATAGAAGCTTCATTAAGTAGGCTAATTGTGTACCTAAGTAGGACGCATGTATAAACGATGCAAACCCGATAACGTAATATTCCCTCCCACCTTTGGGCTGCGGATATTTTCGTTCGTCTTGGCGGGATGCACCTTAACCGGTATACAAATACGTACGGCCATATGTATATACGCATAAGCTTCGCGTAATAAACGTCGTCGATTATTCATGTAAGTACGTACATAGGTATATACCTACGTACGTATGTAGATGTACCTATCTGCAAGGTGTGCGTAAACTTCCATTCAGTCTTTATAGCTCGGTCGGAACAAGTTTTCTCGTTTGGTTTATTCGGCTCACATGCATGTTGAGGCTATTCCAGCATAGACAGTTGGACACACAGTAGTGCAGCCCCAAAAGTACACGAGTGTTGGGTGAAAGTTTACGTACGAATGTGTCTCCTGGCATCGATATGGCCGGTTATTTTCTTCTGCGATTTTTTTGCGAGAGAGGGGAATAATTTATCAATTTTGTTTTCTAAATACTTCAATTATTTTTTTGAAGAGCAACTGGCGCCGCATGAGGTGCTTTTTATCACCATTGGAAAAAATAGTATATTATGTAACGAGCGGTGAAAAGTGCTTGTTTACAAACGCGTGTAA
>FIZT01052283.1:0-11809 GCA_900065295.1 Paracoccus marginatus
TATTTAAAACCAACCAATTTCCGAAATTTTGCCGAATGGATCCCAAATTGCCGAATTTCCGAATGAAATTTGACTGGGGGCTTACTCCCCCAAACCCCCCCCTGTAGCGACGCCCCTGAAAATGACATTCATAAATAATGATGAAATTGAGTTTTTCCTCTAAATTTTTTGAATTAATCTTGACTATTTTCCGAAAAACGAAGGCTGATGTTTTCAAAAAACTAAATCGACATTATTCGCATGTTTTTACAAGTTTTTGAAATAAAAACAATTTTCTTCCCCAATTTTTAGATTTTTTGAGAAAATTTTTCGCAAAATTTTCAAATTAAATTCTCCTAAGAAATAAATTTTTAAATTTTCTTTTAAAAAATTATTTTTGATAAAAAATTGAAAAAAACTTGATGACGACGTTTTTAAAAATTAAATTTTGTAAATTCTGAGTAAAAAATCCATTTTTATTTTTGCTGAAAAAATGCAAATTTTTTCAAATTGATTTTTTAAAATTTTTTAAAAAATTGTTTTTACAAAATTTTCCTAGTCGAGCTTGGCAATTTCTTCACACACACACAAAAAAAATGGTGCATTCAAAAGTATAAATAATTTGAAAAAAAAAACATTTCGAGGAGTTGGATAAAAAAATTGAAATTTTTCTCTCCTGGTCTATTAGAACACACCTATACAGACGAATACGTACAAAATGTACGAGTATTTCTCTACCGAGGCACCGAGAGCAGTTAACCGAACGCTTAGCAGACAGCACGTCTACAGTCTACCCGCATCTACGCTTCATTCATCTCGCTTTTTCCATCCATCATAAAAACCGAGCACCGACAATAGTCACCTGAGAAAAAAAAATCTTTCCGATATATATTTTTTTTACATAAAAATGGTAATTATTACACAATTTACTTCAGACAAAAAAAAAAAGAAAAAAGAAAAATTCAACTGTACAGTAACGATTTTGCAACAGAATAAACGAACGGACGACCTTCTATACAAGGCTGTTAACCTAACCTAATATTTACTTTTTTTTGTGTGTGCAAATACACTTGCTTTATATCTATCATGTTCGGTATTTCTATAGGAAATATTTATTTCTGTTCACTTCGGTAAAGGTATTTTTTTTTCGAATGTGTGCCTATAAAAGGTAATTGAAATTAGAACGTATTAACGAGAAAATTATTTATTGAAAAGGCAGTGGGCAATGGGTATGCAAGGAGGCTAGGTACCATTCGAGAATATTGTCAACATTTGAAAAAAAAAAACATCACAATTACCTGCCTACATGTTGATGAAAATTATCTTTTTTTCGTCGTTATATCACACTACAGATCTCATAAGTTGGAAATACGTATTCTTCGTAGCCTAACTTAAGACGATGAGTATATTAATTTTTTCCTTATTACAATAGAAAGTTTGAATTTCTTCCAAATACGTTCGAAAATATAGGCTCCTTAGAAAAGGCCGGACGGAGGAACAGGGGGTAAACCAAAATTCTAGACTAATCCTCGACACATACCTACGCTTTGGACAAGCCCATCATAATGGGCTAATAAGTAATAACTTTCATTACCTTATACGAAGCGATGTTCAAGTTCCTCTGCGTCGATAATGCGGTTACGTTTAATAATGATAACATCAACATCCATGATTTTGAACGGAGAGCCATCTTACGTATTGGATGTTGTGGAAATGGTGCTGGCCACTTTTCCTTTTTCTCTTGGTATTACACATTTAAACTTACATTCCGGCCACCAGTTTCGTTTTCATGCTAATGTCGTTGTGTCCTGCAAAAAAAAAATAAAAAAAAAAAAAATAAAGAAAAATTGTAATTTTCAACACGAAAAGGATATCCTCTGCACGGGTGAATTGGAAATATTGCAAGTTTCGCATAGCAAGTATATAATGGTTACATCGATGAGGCTGCGGCTCGGCTTTGCATTCGGCGCGCAGCTAAACCGCATCTACAACATAGTTGCGCTCGATAATCACATTTACTAGTACAATCATCATTTTGAAAGTAAACACTCGAGCGGTTGCTTTGTCCAATATACCTACAGACATGCGATGGTAACATCACAAGTGCTAATCGTGAAATGATAAACCTATAATTGTCCCCTATGTTAATCCATGTGACTTTCTCTAAATATTTTTCTCGTTTTTTTTTTCTTCTTTTACATAATACACGTTTAATTGCGCGTGACAATAATGATACCTTATTAAATAATTTGTACTTCTATGGTTCACACACCGACCGAATTAATGTAGCATAAAAATTAAATTTCGTAATCGCTTTTCAATGTGATTACTGCTGCACCTTCTATACAGCTTAAGTTCTATTGTCAATTACCTACTCGCTGCGAATACATGTAGACGTACGTACGGTGTGCTATACCATGCTCTATGTGATCATCTTCACGTTACAGAGTAGATACGTACGGTGGCGAAGAGGGAAAAAAATCACAAATCGTGTGTTCACGTTCTACTTGTAATTTTCCTGACATTAATCATCGCTTCGAAAAATTAGGGAGAAATAGGTAAATGCGCGATATTGAGGAGAAAGTTACCAACGCAGTCGATCATTTTATACCCATATAACCGTAAAGATTAACCTAATCTGTGGTGTAGTTTTTCAAGGTCCGTACCGTAATACCTAGGTGTAGGTACGTGGTGTAGGCGCGTTCACACTTCGTTTGAAGAATTGTCTCGACGAAAAATTCACATAAAAATGGCATCTTTTCTTATACTTAGCCATCGACTAATTACCTAGTACCTGTGTAGCCGCGGTGTTATGTAAATAGTCGGATTATTTTTAGAATACCGATAAATGAATTTCAATAAGACTGTTAACCTATATTCGATTTACTTGGCTGGTTGAAATTCGCTGTATTTAGAAACCTGTTCGAGAAGGATATTTTTATATTTATTTATAGATAAATAGAGCATTATGGATGAGATTTCAACATTGAATAATATCGATCGACGAATGAATAAGATTTGATTAAATACCGGTCTGCTACCGTATTTTTTTACCAACACATGGGAAAAGGAATCATTTCAAACAGATCATCGCACAAGAGGTCAAAAAAATCCCTACAATTTTCGCATAAAAACGAAGATTATAATTTTCATATTTCCTGCACATGAAAAGAAAAGGAAATCGTGAGGTCATGGAGCCCGACAACCCCCGCCTTAACTTCCACCAGAATTATACTCCGGAAAGATAGGTATATCCATATAGGTCGCTTATTCAATTACACATTACGTACTCATCACGATGATACTCGTAATTATCTAACTGATCAACTAACACGCTAATTAGCGTTCAAAGTCGATTTTTTAAACGCCCTCATCTCTCAATTTTGTCTACACATTTTATAGTTTTGAATAAAATTTTATAAAAAATTCTACTACATATCTTCGTAGTAATTTGTAAAGGATTCTTGGTGCTGTAGTATGGCTTTTTCGTGGATTTCTCCTTGACCTTTGGGGAAGAAGACGAAGGCTATTACCAGAGTAAAATTTTTCAAGCCCATCATCTCATACGTATACGTACAATGTAAAGTGCAACGGTGCGTTTGAAGCTTCGAAGGCTGATTTTGAAGGCCAGAAGTACCAACATATCTAGTATGACTCAAAAGTTATGACTTATGACTGTCTCTAGACCATTATTTGGCTACTTTGTAGCCGTCATTTCTGGAATTTTGTTTATCGAAACTGAGCAATGTCTCAAAAACTATTGAACCGGTTCAAAAATCGCACGATACGAGAAAAATGTCTAATTTTTCACATTCTATAAATTTCGTTGCATTGAATTTTTTGTAGCTCCATTTTTTGGGGAAATTTTCGACGATTGGTGGTGAACCAGTGAACCGGTTCAAAAATCACATGAAACAAAAAATGCTCATTTTTTCAAGTTCTAAACAAATTTGGTTCTGGGAAATTTTTTGTGGTTTCATTTTTTTTGGGAACTATCGACGACTAGCTGCAAACCAGTAAACTGGTTCAAAAATTGCGTAAGACAAAAAATATTTGATTTTTCAAGATTTAAAAATTTGGTTCCATGGACTTGTCCACAGCTCCATTTTTTTTGGGAATTTTCGACGATTGGCTGCGAACCAGTGAACCGGTTCAAAAATCACATGAGACAAAAAATGCTCAATTTTTCAAGTTCTACAAATTTGGTTCAGGGAAATTTTTTGTGGTTTCATTTTTTTGGGAATTATCAACGACTAGCTGCGAACCAGGTAACTGGTTCAAAAATTGCATGAGACAAAAGTACTTAATTTTTCAAGATCTAAAAATTTGGTTCCACGAAATTCTCCACAGCTCCATATTTTTGGGAATTTTCGACGATTGGCTGCGAACCAGTTTACTGGTTCAGAAATCACATGGAACAAAAAATAAAAATCGCATGAGACAAAAAATATTTAATTTTTCAATATCTAAAAATTTGTTTTCAGAAAATTTTCCATAGCTCTCCATTTCTTTGGGGGAATTTTCGACGATTGGCTGCGAAGCAGTGAACTGGTTCCAAAATTGCATGAGACAAAAAATGTTCAACTTTTCATGTTCTACAAATTTGGTTCTAGGAAATTTTTTGTGGTTTCATTTTTTTTGGGAATTATCGACGACTGGTTGCGAACCAGTAAACTGGTTTAAAAATCGCATGAGTCAAAAAATATTCAATTTTTCAAGATCTAAAAATTTGGTTTCACGAAATTTTCCACATGCTCCATTTTTTGGGAATTTTCGATGATTGGCTGCAAACCAGTGAACTGGTTCAAAAATTGCATGAGACAAAAAATGTTCAACTTTTCAAGTTCTACAAATTTGGTTCTAGAAAATTTTTTGTGGTTTCATTTTTTTGGGAGTTGTCGACGACTAGCTGCCAACCAGTGATCCGGTTCAAAAATTGCATAAGACACAAAATACTTATTTGTTTTTTCAAGATCTAAAAATTTGGTTCCACGAAATTTTCCACACTACCATTTTTTTGGGAATTTTCGACGATTGGCTGCAAACCAGTGAACCGGTTCAAAAATTACAAGAAACAAAAAATGTTCAACTTTTTAAGATATAAAAAATTCATTTCACGAAAATTTCTACAGCTCCACTTTTTTGGGACTCATCGACACCTGTTTGCAATGCACTGAACCGGTTTCACAAAAAATATTTTTCATCCCGTCCTTTCTTCATAATCTATGAGGGGTAAAAACTCAATCATCAAAATTTGGCGTCTTCATAGAAAAAAGATTCGAAAAATTGAATCCCCCTTAAAAGATGACTCTCTTGACAAAAATACACCCAATTCTTTCTTTCCTCCCCATCTAACCGGAAAACCTTCAAAATCTAAAATTATTTTTTGAAAAAATCAAAAAAAAAAATGTTTTGTAAAAAATTTTAGTCACAAAAAAATCATTGAAGAAATCTTCAATTTTTTTTTTTAAATTCTAGCTCAATCTGAAAACTTCATTGGACAATTTTGAAAAGAAAAAATTCTGAAGAAATATTGCTTGTAAAAAATTTATTTAAAAATTTTTGTGGATACAATAGAATTGCCTAAAAAAAAAAACTCAATTGTTAAAAAGTCATTACAAAAAAAAAAAATAGAAGAAATGAGACGAGAATTTTCATTGAAAAAAATCCTGCTGAAGGTGCAAAAATTTTTTGGAAAAACTTAGGTAGGTACAAAAAAAAGTTATGAAAATTTTTTCTATGCCTAGAAAAATATCGTCAATTCATTTCCAACTCTTCAAAAAAAAAAATTTAAAAAAACAAATAGTCAAATGGCCACTTCAATCGTGAGTTGTGCACTCGCAATCATAAACTAAAAATCGTGTATCATTAAGTCAATTCTTAATTCTCACATAAAATCCCTAAAAATCAAAGAAAAAAAAACATTAAGCCAATCTTTAATACTTTTATCTAAGTACTTTATCACCTTACGTACTTATCCAAAATTATTTTTAAAAAATAATCAAAACAGCATTTTTGCAGCATTAACGATACGATTGTTTACATTCGTGTACACTGTACGTATACGTATATTCTCAGCTAATTTCTTAATTTGTTTTGTAAAGGTAAACTTCCGGGGTTCATAGGGCACAATGTGGAGGTAGCAATTACAGCGAATAATTCGTGTAAAAAATTTTGCAAGTCAAATATCATCTGAAATTACTCAAGGTTGTCGAAGATTCAGTATCATCACGATGCTTACCAGCGATTCATTATAAAAAAAAACTATCGTTTTCATTGAGTAAATATTTCGCAACGTTCGAATAGCTTCAATTAATCATTTAATAAAAGAGAAAAACATATTTAATATTATTTTATTAGCCTTCTATTCACGCACTTTTCCTGACAAAATACAGGTACTTTTCATTTTCATGAACCAGCACATATTGTTCGTCTCACAAAACGAGCGAAATAATACGTCTCAAACAAACAGCAAAAAGAAAAAAAAAATCTTCAACACCTCTCAACTAGACAAACATATAAATAAATACGCGCAGAAGCGTAATAAACAGACCTACCGACATTTCTTCAAACAATTTCGCAACTTGGGCACAAAAGGTTATATCACCACAAAACAAACGGTGTGCGATATTGTTAAAAGTGCACTATAAAGTAGGTAAGTCCGCGAGTATTTAAATAAAGTTATGTTCGCAAATCTCCATTAAATCATAAATTTACGCCCACAATAAATACTGGCGCGGCGCTCGCAAAACCACGACCCATTCATGCACGTGATCTCGCAGTAGGTCAATGTATACTCATTTGTGCGATTTAAAATTGTTTAAATTAGCTCAGAATTTTATCCTTGAGTCGCCTTCTGTGCAGTAGCACATACACGTGAGCCGACCCATTTGTTTTCTTTATGGACAACAATGCATATCTAAATCGAAACACTGATAAGAATATAGGTTTTTTTTTCGAATCTCCGAGACCAGCTATTTGGTCGCGTATAGGTACGTTTTGCACGTAAAACACCGACCATAGAAAATTATTGAAAGTATGAAAATTATTTTAATGCAACCAAGGGCATGGAAGGCTGCTCGAGCAGATTTTTCCGTGTTTTGTTATAATTATCGTCAGGTATTTCTAGGTGTCCTTTCCATGGCGTTCATTCGATTCGCATTTCTTTACTTGGTATAGTGATCTACGTATTTGTATCTGTTTTTCGATTTAGATATACCTGGTAGAATCGCTCCGCTATAAGGAGTAGCTCGCCTTTAAGAATTCCACATTGAAATAACTTCATCGATGAAAGGGAATCTGATACAAAGGTGTCTAACCTGTTCGCTTCTCGCTTACCTATATTTATTCCACATCCAGCTCTATAAAAGAGTTATGAAAATTTCTCGTCGCGTAAATGACCAAAAAGACATTCAAATGCGAAAGGCAATCGACCATCCGAGTACAAGAACAAACGTATCTACATACGTAATTTTAGTGTACCAATCGGTTTATACTGAAAATTAAATTACTACCGTAATGAATCATTTTTTATCGCCATTTATTAAACGTACTCGTTTACACTAGACTTCTTCGGGACTCTTTTGTGTGGTTATATTATAATTCATCTACATAAGTTACGCAGCAGGTTGTTGGTTATGTTTTTAATGAACGTGCGATGTTTCAATTGAATTATCAACAACGTAACGTTTTTTCGCTAGTTTATCGTACAAATTGAATATTTACACGGTTATTTCGAACGTAGCAGATGACAAGCGGACAAGATCATTAGAATAATGTACTCGTACATGAAAAAGTTCGAAATCAAGACCAAGACGACGAAGGATAATGAAACCCAGCTGGTCTGCAGACCTCTGCGGTGAATTTAGATGATGCATGGTGCCATACATTTTTTTTTTTTTTGAATAAATCAGACCTAAAGAGGTACTTTCATCATGGTCATTATTTCTGTCGATGGCTTTTGGCTATACCTAGTTGAAATGTACATACAGTTTCGAAAATATTCGTTTATAAAAAAAATCACAATTTATGAATATTTTCCCGGTAGGACACGCAGGTTTGATAGGTAATTATTTATAGATTTTTTAAAAATAAAAATTAAAGACATTTCATAAATGGTAGGTAATTTTTTTTTGATGAAAAATTGATTATTTTTTCGGTAAAAAATTAGGGATCTTTCGAGTAAAACCATCAATAATTTTCCATCAAGTGAAGAAAATGACGATTTCATCAATGTAAAAAAAAATCAGGATTTTTCAAATAAAAAACGATGAATATTTTTGTTTCGAGAGAAAAAGGTCTTTTTGGTGAAAAATTGGTGATTTTTTAATTTATAAAATTACGAATAAAATTCAAAGTGAAAAAATTGATGATCTTTAAGCAGAAAAATGATTTTTTGGTGAATTTGGTGAAAATTAGTGAATTTTTTGGTGAATAATTTGGTGACTTTTCTAAGCAAGAAAACCGACATTCTTCCAAATGAAACAAGAAAAAAATTCGGTGATTTTTTTTGGTGAAAAATTCGTTGAGTTTTTGGTGGGAAATTCGTGATTTTTCAACTGAAAAATTACGAATAATTCAAAGTGAATTAATGATCTTTAAGCAAAAAAATGATTTTTTCTGTTGAATTTGGTGAAAATTAGCGACTTTTTTGGTGAAAAATTCGGTGATTTTTTGGTGAGAAATCAGTGATTTTCCAACTAAAAAATTACGAATAATTCAAAGCGAAAAAATTGATGATCTTTAGTCAAAAAAATGATTTTTTTGTTGAATTTGGTGAAAATTAGAGATTTTTTTTGGTGAAAAATGTGGTGACTTTTCTAAGCAAGAAAACCGACATTTTTCCGAATGAAACAAGAAAAAAATTCGGTGGTTTTTTGGTGAGAAATCAGTGATTTTTCAACTAAGAAATTACGAATAATTTAAAGTGAAAAAATTGATGATTTTTAAGCAAAAAAATGATTTTTTGTTGAATTCGGTGGAAATTAGTGACTTTTTTGGTGAAAAAATTGATGACTTTTATGGGTGAAAAATTTGGTGACTTGAGCAAGAAAATTGACATTTTTCCTTTTCAAGTAAAAAATTCATGAATTTTTTTAATGAAAAATTCAGTGATTTTTTTGGTGAAGAATTCAGTGATTTTTTTTTTAATGAAAAAAATTGCGATTTTTTGGCTAAAAATTGAATTTTTGGTGAGTTTGGTGAGAAATTTGGTGATTTGAGCGAGAAAATTGGCATTTTCCCTTTTCGAGCAAAAAATTCATTAATTTTTCTGGTGAAGACTTCAGTAATTCTCTGTTGAAAAAATTGGCGATTTTTTGGCGAAAAATCACTAATGAGTTTGGTGAAAATTGTTGACCTTTTTTAGTGAAAAAATTGACCATTTTTTCGGAGAAAAATTTGGTGATTTTTTTTAAGCAAGAAAATTGATAATTTTTCAAGGGAATAAATTTCAAAACAAAAAAGTTGGTGATTTTTTCAAAGCAAGAAAACTGGTAATTTTTTCAATAATGAAAAATTGTTAACTTTTGTAAGCAAAAAAAATTGGTGATTTATTTTTTAGTAAAAATTATCCGACTAACACCTGCAATGTTACAAGCCGTCAAAATATTCTCACCACTATCTACGACTCACAAATCGTTGATTAATCATCTCGATGATTAGTACGTACAATTTTCTACTGCACTCCATACAATACTCAAATCTCATCGTCGCGTCGCCTCCATCAAAAAATCATCAACACCGATGAAAAATTATCCACTTATTTTTTTTTTCGCAAACGTACGCTTTACGACGTACACGTGTTTGTGTCCAGAAAAATCAAGATAGATAGATTAGCCGATCACGAAGAAATATACAAAACAATCCTTTACGAACCTAACCGTTTATTAATACGCCATTATTCCGCGCGTAACTTTTGTTTTCAAGCAATTTAGGTAGGTACGTACTTAGACGCAAAATGTTTTCAAAACAAATACAATCATTATATCTAATTATCATCCAATGGTTCGTATACGCGCCGGTAAGCGTCTGGCGTCTGCGTCGTTTAATAAAAGTGCAACTCGGCTCGCGAGCGGTGTTGTGTACAGCTCGTAAATGACACGAAGAAATTTAATGAGAGTAATGCAAAAGGAAAAGAATACGACTATATAACCAGTAACGTAAGATTAAAAGTTGTTTTATTTTACTTAAGAAATCTCTACGAGAGTTTTGTAACTTGCGCCTGCCGGCCGCCAGTATGCAGATGCACTAATACAAAGAATATGTAAAATAACTGCGACATATAGGTAAGTACGGGGAAAAAAAAGACAGAATGAAAAGTACCCATTTTAATGATTTATGGGTCAAAGTGAAAAGCAACATATGAAGTTTTCTTTGTGCGAAGGAGGACAGAAGATGAGGGAAATGATGGATTATAATTTTTGAAAAAAATTTCCTCGTGTTACGTAGGCATTTGCGAGTGAGATATTCACACCCTTCCCTTTTCTTCCCGCACAAATCAATTTTAGATCGAAAAAAATTCAAAGTAAGTAAGGTAATCGATGATCCAGTCCAATATACTTACAAATCCTTTCCCACAATATACCTACCCGGCGAATTCTTAAAAATGACCATTAATGAAGGGAATTACCTTTACACTAATTTATCCGAAAAATCAGTTCTATAACGAAATACCTCGGTCGAACATCTTGAGAAACCCGAGTACTTATTAATCGACATTTATGAACGACAACCTTCAACTATGTACCAAGTCGCTCATTAACTTATTTCAATGGTAAACAGATAAGCCACACAATTCACTACGCCTTACAAAATATCCTATCCTCGTTTGCGGTAATACACAATACATATTTCGTCAACGCTAAAAATTCCCCAGGATACGCGCGTACAACTCCAACGGTCAATGTGAGTTTTATTCCAGCACCTTCAACTTGAAATTAAAAAAATAAACTTACGTTAAATTGGCCGTTGAAAATGGAATTAATTAAATTGATCGAGAGACCATTGGTTTGCGAAATACAAAAATTATTTTCATGTACCAATCGTCGTAGGTACTCGTAAGTATGTGTATTTTAATAATTAATGACTTTTTCTTTTTTTTTATTTTCAAACTATAGATCATATATGTTAAAAGAAGATTCGTATAATGAATTATAAAACAAGACGGTGGTGATGTAAGAAATGTGCACGAATACTGATACCGTGAAATTGTTTGAGTGTAAAACGTCAGTCGTCGGTGCGTTTTACGCAATGGCTGCGTTGTGTAGAAAGTTGACGCATATGGTATCATGACTTCATGAGTATCGTTCTCTTATCAATGAAATCGTGATTATGGAGTTGGCAAGAAGAGCTGAGCTGAGGTAGGGTTTGTTTTGAAAATCCTTTGATGCAGTTTAAAATTGACATTAAAATTTTTAAAAAATAATAAAGTTGAAAAAATAATGATAAAAATCATCGAAAAATTTTACAAAAATTGGAAATATTCAAGTTTTTATTTCGATGAAATTTTTCAACAATATTTTGAAGCAAAATAAATTTAAAAATTTTTAAAAAAATTGTGCAAAAATTTCGCGAAATTATTTCATTTCTTTTTTCTTCAAATTTAAGTGCTCGCACTAGGGTGGCCCTTATTTATACTTGTGAAATTTTTTTTCGAATTTTTTAATGGCGACCCCCTCAAGTTGTTATCTACCATGAAAGAAAAAATCCCTGAAAATTTCAACCAAATCGATTAATATTAACCCCTGCCTCAACCCCTTTTGAAGTTTGGAAATGGCGACAGCGCGTCGCATCATCGCTATCCCACGTACCCGCGTGGTGCTGGCTCGTT
>FIZT01052338.1:0-13757 GCA_900065295.1 Paracoccus marginatus
AATAGGCATCGATCAGGCTGAAATTTTTTTCATGACATATTGGGATATAGTCTAATAAATTCAGGCCCGGCCCCGAGAAAAATTCGAAAATTTTTTCCAACACGTGTAAATGATTGCCATCCTAACGTTTAGGTACAGACAAATTTTGAGAACCACTGCAAATTCAGTGAAAATTTTGAAAAGTGTGCGCAATCGGGCTACTTTTTACAAAACATCATTAATCATTCGAGCCTTTTGTTTGAAAAAGTGTGCGCAATCGGGCTATGAAAATAACAATAGGTGTGCGCAATTGGGCTATGCCCCTCTCAATTGTCATTTTTTTGAATTTTTTTTTTTTTTAGAAATTGCCATTTTTTTTGATTTTTTTAAGATTTTCATTTGCCCAAATGAAACTGTCATTTTTTTAAATTTTGAATTTTTTGAAAAATCGTATTTCTTCAAAACATGCATGACTCTCTCAAAAAAATTGATTTTGTAAAATTGATCTTCAATTGCAGAACCGTTTCAAACTTATCCGAATTGTTAGGTACACGTTAAAATTGTAACCAAAGCCAAATTTTTTTCTGGTTTGTTAACGAATGAATAAACCGTTTAAAAATTTGTTCCTACGAATTTGGCTGCAGCATTTCATATGAAAGGTGAACAAACCGTCGCGTCGTAGAATTTATCCAATATTCAAGACACAATAACAAAATACTTAATTTATTTTCTTTTCGTTTGTGTACGTATTTGATGCATGTATTTTCCCAAAACCTGGAAGATGAAAGATTACTGCTAGAAAAAAAAAAAAAATAATAAAATAACACGTAAAACCTCACGCGAGCGAGGAGCGATTTCTCCAATGGGGATATACGAACGCGCAGGTATCATCGATAAAATCTAACATCAGATATTTAGTAACGTTATTTTTCTCTCTTTTCTCCTAGATATACGTACATTTTCATATCCGCGTACAAATACGTATACATATGGCCGCCGGCGCTAGCGTTTGATAAATCATTTCTCTCAGCGTTGGTAAATTTGTTCAACTTCGCACACGAGACGGTCTCGTTGCGTCGCGCGAATATCGTTTATACGCTTACAAATTTTTCGTTCGTTTTGGTCGGTTGCGACGCCGATGCATCCAGCAATTGTATACAGGTGCAGGGAAGAAATCCGCACGGTAGGAAGGCGCGCGAGCAGAACCACGCTGGCGTGGGTCCGCATCAGCGGCGTCTTTTGCTCGGTAAAAACATTTTAAACGGCGAATATTCGCTGGTAATATGGTGTAAAAAACGTGAAAAACAACACCTTAAGGAATAAAATAGATAAAAACAAAAGCGAAAAGAAATAAAGAACGAGCAATGTATGTGTACCACTCTTCTACCCGCAGAGACGTGAAATGAAGCGAACACCTCCTACCTATATGTACAGCGAGAGAGAATCGTCCGTCGCGAGGGAAACATGCGAGTGTAAGAGAAAGACCTCCGCAGCTATAGGTACCAACCTATATACGCGATTGCAAAAGGAAAAAGGAAGAAAGAAGGATGAAAAAAAAAAAGGCAGGTACATGGAGAAAAAAGAAAGAGCATACGAAGACGAGAGGAGGGTTTTGGAGAAAAAAAAAGAAGAGGAAAAGAAATACCGACGCACGGTAGAAAGAGAGGAATAATTTATGGTTGTCGCATTGGTCGGAAAAATAAGGTATCTAAATGGAAAGTTTAAGAGAGGGAAAAGATAAATGTGACAGAAGAGAAAATACAAAGTTGTCAGATAAGGGCTGAAAATGCTCAAATAACGCGTAAGAGGGGAAACTTATAACGGCTTTTATACCTTTACGCGATATAATTGGATTTTGTTTTGTAAAAAAGGAGAAAACTTATTCTCGATATCGATTTTAACCCTGTATATTTTCGCGCTGCCGAATTTCCAGTGGAAAAGAGAGAAAAAAAAGGTACACCTCGAGATCGCCTGCAGTACATCGGATGTTTTGTTCCGACCCCTGCCCAGCCCACCCCATCACCGGTTACCTTGTCTTGTTTCTGGAAGCGGATAAGAATTTGCCAAATGGGATCGCCCCAGCGAGCGTAGGGTTCGGCTGCGAGTGTAGGCGTTCTCGCAGAATGGCGGGAAAAAACAAGCGAGTTTTAATCTGCGGTTCTCGCTATTGAATTTAATTATCGATAAATTGCTGCCGGCGATTTATAAGGGTAGATTTGAATTTACACAGAATAGCTCGGCGATAATTTAAAGTCGAGGTTTTGTTTTTAATTTTTTTTCCTCCTCCAGCTCGGGTATTTGCGAAGTACATACAAATAGCGCCAGGCGCTGTATCCGAGTATGAAATAAAACGCGATAAATTTCGCATCGACCGAACGAGGCGAGAAAATAACGTCGTTTAATTTAGATGAAAAGTTTACTACCCAGCAGCGTCCCTCATCTCGCGTATATAATGTACTTTGTATACGGTTTAATTTCGCTGCATGATGAAGCACTCTATCTATGGTTTTGCGAATTCGAGCAAAGGATGCTGGATTTCTTTAATCACGTATTTCCAAATCGATTCTGTCCGAAGAGAAGAAAAGCACATGCCGAAGTGAAATCAATTAAAAATGCTTGATTTTCTAAAAGACGACGAGAGGCGAAAAGGAAATCAACGTTCGTGTACGACATGAAAAGGCACCAGCCACAGAGGTGGCACGATTACGCGGTTCCCTCGTTATAAATTTTTTTGTCGCGTTTCATAATAATCATAAAACTTCCTTATCTTCGTTTATGTTGCGCATTAGCACCCTTGAACATCATGAATCAAAATACCGAAAATTCTCCCTTTAAAAACTGATTACTTATACCACACCGTCGTGTCGCTGTATTATTGTATATACGAAACACAACACATGCATCTTACTCGGGCTCCCTTCTTTTCTACGTAGAATGTTAGCTAAAGTGCGCCGGTTAAAGAAAAAAAATCATTTCTAGTATATTTTTTTAAAAGGTGAAATTATATATCTTTTATTTGGCATCGGCGTAGCCGCATTACTCGAGATTCTCCCCTTTTTTTAAACTTCGTATAGCTTTGTAAGCCATACATAAGATGCGGTTTTCCTTCAAATTGAAGAAATCGCAGCCCACCCACCGTACCCAGCTGCAGCAGTAGCAAATTGACGCCTTACGTTGGCGTACGCGAGGTACCTAATACATTTTGGGCGACGGGCAAACAAAATATGGAGTGTTAATAAGCAGCGAATTTAAATAACCCTTTTTTTATTGTTATTTTCGTTGTCGAGGGTTCTTGGCGTTTTTCGAGTGTTTCGTGTATAATGGGAAAGAATTTATGGTAATTTTTGGCCGCCTTCGCCCTGCATGCACGAAACGGGCGCTTGTGTTGATGAGGGGGTAAGCAGGGCTTAATTTAGCATCGGCTTACGTTTCTTCGGCGGTGAATTTATTTATAGCGTGGTTTGAGGTGTTTTTCTGCGCGCAGAAAAAGGGTAAGATGAGCGAGAGGTTGATACCGGTGGATAAGCCGGCCGTAATTTATGGCTGATTAAGGCCGAACAAAAACCAGCCCAGGGGATGTTCAATTCGGGTTGGGGCAATTTTTTTCTCTCTCTCTTTTCTCGGCCGCTTTCTTGAGGTGTTTTGAGGTCATTTTTAAGATTTGGCGGGCGTATTTATTGCGCGCGTGATAGTTGGAATTTTTTAGCGAGCGTTTTCGAGGTGTGTTTTTTTTGCAGAGTTGACGTATTTTTCGAGGTGTGCGAATAATAATGGTGAAATGGGAAATTTTTCGAAGAGTGAAAATTAATGAAAAGGTT
The DNA here is from genome assembly GCA_900065295.1 of Paracoccus marginatus. Lineage (NCBI taxonomy): Eukaryota > Metazoa > Arthropoda > Insecta > Hemiptera > Pseudococcidae > Paracoccus > Paracoccus marginatus. The sequence goes on from FIZT01052338.1 coordinate 3,798, forward strand.
TTTTGAGTGTCGCCTCTGTGCTAAAGGATTTTCTTGGAATTTGTTCTTATACCTAGGTAGTGTTTTTGTTTGTGATTGAGCTGTTTTATTCGAACGAGTGGTTTATGAAAATTGAATAAAAATTATGTGTTATCGTTTGAGGTCGATTCTTGCTGAGTTTCGAATTCTCTTTTTCAAATTTTTATTTATTGATTAATCAATATTTTCAAAATTTTGTTCTGCGAGTTTTTGAATTTTGACTTCTAATTTCTCGAACTTCGTTGGATTGATTTCTCACGATAAATCAATCTTTTAAATTTTTCTAATCGACTTTTTAAATTTTGTTGCGTTGATTTTTCAACTTTTATGCATCAATTTTCAAAATTTTGAATGATCGATTTTTTGATATTTTGATGCATCGATTTTCAAAATTTTGATGTAGTGATTTTTTGAATTTCGATGAGTGGATTTTCTAATTAAGTAGAATGAATCGATTTTCCGAACTTCGACCCTTAATTATTCAAATCTCGATGTATCGACTTTTCAGATTCCGATGTATCGAATCTCGAATTTTTATGCATCGATTCTCAGCATCGATTTTTCAACCATTGATCCATCGATTTTGTAAATTTCGGTGTATCGATTTCTAAATTTCGGTGTATCGATTTCTAAATTTCGATGCATCGATTTTCAAGATTTCGATGCATCGATTGTCATAATTTCAATGCATTGATTTTTTGAATTTTGACTAGTGGATTTTACTGATTAGAGTGAATCGATTTTCCGAACTTCGACCTTCAATTATTCAAATCTCGATTTATCGACTTTTCAGATTTCGATGTATCGAATTTCGAATTTTTATGCATCGATTTTCAACATTTCGATGCATTGATTTTTCAACCATTGATCCATCGATTTTGTAAATTTCGGTGTATCGATTTCTAAATTTCGGTGTATCGATTTCTAAATTTCGATGCATCGATTTTCAAGATTTCGATGCATCGATTGTCATAATTTCAATGCATTGATTTTTTGAATTTTGACTAGTGGATTTTACTGATTAGAGTGAATCGATTTTCCGAACTTCGACCTTCAATTATTCAAATCTCGATTTATCGACTTTTCAGATTTCGATGTATCGAATTTCGAATTTTTATGCATCGATTTTCAACATTTCGATGCATTGATTTTTCAACCATTGATCCATCGATTTTGTAAATTTCGGTGTATCGATTTCTAAATTTTGATGCATCGATTTTCAAGATTTCGATGCATCGATTTTCATAATTTCAATGCATTGATTTTTTGAATTTCGACGAGTGGATTTTTCTAATTAGAATGAATCGATTTTCCAAACTTCGACCTTCAATTATTCAAATCTCGATGTATCGACTTTTCATATTCCGATGTATCGAATTTCGAATTTTTATGTATCGATTCTCAACATTTCGACGCATTGATTTTTCAGCCATTGATCCATCGATTTTGTAAATTTCGGTGTATTGATTTCTAAATTTTGATGCATCGATTTTCAAGATTTCGATGCATCGATTTTCATAATTTCAATGCATTGATTTTTTTGAATTTCGACGAGTGGATTTTTCTAATTAGAATGAATCGATTTTCGTTGTATCAATTTCTAAATTTCGATGCATCGATTTTCAAGATTTCGATGTATCGATTTTTCAACTATCGACCCATCAATGTTTTGAATTTCATTGTATCGATTTTTCAATCATCGATGCAACGATTTTCGATTTTGTAAATTTCGACGTATCGATTATTCGAGTAATGACATGCAATTTTTTTGTAACACAATGTACCTACATCTATTTCCAAAAATTTCGATTCGTAAATGTTCATGTTCTGGTATTATCGATTCATCGATTTTATATCGATTACCTGCTTCAAAAATGATGCAGATTTCGAAATTTAACAATCCTTTTGAAAAATCGATTCGCGAAGTCAAAATCGAAATTTCAGTTTTCATCACTGTCTCATCCAATGTCTATACTGTAAAATTAACCAATTTCCATGCCCCTCTTTCTTATACTCCCTTTCGCCTCATTAATTTCTCTTCCTTGGGGGCAATCTCTCTGGCAAAAAAATGGCTCGGGAACAAATCTTAATGGTCATAATCAATACTTCGTTGTCAAATTCTCCAGCAGCGAAATCCGAAATCATAATTCGATCGAAATGCATCACCGAAGGGGTTCTTCTTATCGAGAAAAAAGCTAATTGGCCCCCATCGCGAGCATCGCAGAAGCGTTCAGCTCGCATATGTCGCGCATCCATTTCGGCAAAGCGTGAAAATTAACGTAATTGGAGAAATTTCGCGCGCTCGCAGTAATTAAAGAGAAACGGAAACGCCAATACTATAATTTTGTCTTTCGCACGCGCCAGCAGTATGGCGCGAGAATACGTTGAAATGTATAACCCTTTTTTAATCAGCTTGCGGGGAAACTCGTGGGAGGTTGGCGGAAGACGAAACGGCGAAAGGGTGAAAGCACGGGATATCTGTATAGATGGACGACCACTTATAGTATAGTCGAATATCGAAAAGGATTCTCGAAGATACAAAGCTGTGGAGGGAAAAAATAGGAGACGGCGAAGAAGGTGAACTCGCGAGCACACAGGCGGTGGTCGCTCTCGTCGACTGTACACAATATGGCGTGTTATATGGAGAAAATCCCGCAAAACTTATAATTAACATTGTTACAAATTCCGCTGCGAGGGAATGAAGACGCCGCTGGCGGCGGTGCGGCACCTAGATAGCTATGCACACTTCGACGATACGACGGCGATACCGCTGTTGCTGTCGGAAAAACAAACGCCGACACGTATTATACATATATATAGAGGTACGCAGAGGCAAGCAGGCAGGCGTCAAGAGGATGGGTGAACTCGGCAGCTCATACAGCACTGCGAAAGAGATGGTTTCATTCGGCAAAGCTTGCCGTTGCCGCGCGCTCGGTGTATAAGATTAATATGCAATAACTCACATCTGTTATTTTCTAATAAGTTTATCCTGCGCGCTGTGTAAGCCATCGAGCAAAGCGCGGAAGCTGCTGAGCGAAAACTCCGCCATCGCCAGTGTGGTTGGGCACAGCGAGACGGGCAGCGCGGTCGGGTGCGATACGATGCGATGACGATGGCGCACGCGGTGAAAAACGAAGACGGCTGCTGCCTTCCATATACCGTAGGTATACCGACTTCTTCTTTTCTCTCGAGGAAACATCTTGCACCCTTTTTGCGTCGAGCCAACTTATGCGATTCGTCGACCAGCCTTCGCCTATATAATTTGTTCGGTTATTCTAGAAAAATTTCCAACAGTAATTTATTACGCGGACGAGATGAAAACGAGTCAGGATGCAAATTACAAGGGTACGAAAAGCGAAGGGAATTTAATACCGCAGTTTGAAAACTATAGTGTAACGTCGAGCGCAATTTTCCGCTTATGGATGTTGCTCAATTTCGGCACGTTTTCTGTTTCCTGTTTTGTTGTGGGAATTTGCGGGTTAGATATTGTTTCGATGGCGAAAGAAGAAATTTTCGATTTTGAAAAAGCTGATTATTGGGAAGCTCAAAAAATTTTGAAATTTTGATGAGGTAATAAAGGTTATTGAATTCAAAAATTTTGATAATTTTGGAAAATTCCGAGTTCAACAAATTTCAAATTTTCAGTTTTGGAAAAAAATGAAAAATTGGTTTTGGAGAATATTTCATGGGTTTTTTAAAATTTTTAAAATTCAAATTGTGATAAAAATTTCAATACTTCTAAATTTTTTTGAAAATTGGTAGGTAGAAAAATGAGTTTTTAAAAATTTTAAAATACAAATTCGTACTTAGATTGTCTTTGTCTGATTTGGAGAGCTGTCACAAGACACAAATATTTTTGGATCAGGTTGGAAAAAATTTGGAAATTTTTGAAACACTTTTGACAGACTTGAAAATCGTTTTTGACGGTTTCAGATTTTGTTTTGTTAGGCCCTGAAAATTTTTGAATCCCTGGACGATCTTTGATTCAAAAAAGTTTGAAATTTTTTTTTTTCAATTTTTTTTTTTATAGCCTTAAAAATGATTCATAGTTTGAGATTTTCATCGAATTTTTCGAAATTTTTTTCTAAAATTAAAGATGATGAAAAAATGAATATCTCATTCTTATAATTATTCAGCCATGCAGATTAAAAACCACCTTTGCCCTTTTTTCGTGCACCCCTAATCACACCCGGGTGTACGGAGTGCTGCAAATACACTTGTAACGAGAATAAAATCACACTCTAACGTTCCACCAGCATGAAAATCTGCCCCCACGAAGCGGGCTCGTCGCAGCCTCCCTTACATAATTTTTACGAGCGTCTTTATCGTAGCAGTAATGACAATTGAAATGAACGTGATGAGTGTGCAACGAAAGAGGGGCATCGAGCTCGAGTATATAATTTGAAATACGCGTTTCGCGCTTGGTAAAGCGTGAAAAGAGATGGAAAAATTAGGTATATGATGTAATCGAGTCTGTATTTTTAGGTATCCCTCGCTCATGCTCGATGCATTTGTTATTAAACGTAACATTTTTTCCTACCATCTCCGAAACAAGGAGATAGTAACGTATATCTATCAGTCTAACGAAGAGACAAAAAAAAACCAACTAGATAGTTGTGCCCTCGTATCATGTTTCATTTCTCTTCTTCGTGTATCCCTTTTATTTATTTTTTTCTCAACTTCGGGGTGTGAAGAGCTGGTCCCATTTTTTTTTTACCCCGCACGTTGACGTTGTGCTAGTCGACATTACCCAGATGTAAGTCGATGTCGGATGCTTTAGTGAGCAGCTAATTATAGCGCTAATATTACAAATGGTTTTTTGTACCGACGGACGGACGGGTAGAATGGAAAAAAACGAAAGGCGATGGAATTGCGCTATTTTTTTTTTCTAATTTCTTAAACCGCCATTTCGAAAATTAAATTCATCCGCGAATAACGTTAAGCGGTCGCCATATGGCGTTATTAATTACAATAACGTGGTTCGGTTTGTATTTTCGTAATTTATATTTCTGTTTTTTTTTTTTCTTCTTCTTTTTTTGGGTAGATACTTTTTATTCGTAGATATATATCAACTCGAGAATGTATAGGATTGGTCGATGGTTGTGGAAGCGAAGGTGGAATTGGTGATTTATGGGTACAGCGTGTGAAATATACTCGAATTTGTGTCGCACAGGTGGCTGGCTGGGTCAGAAAATGCATCTACAAGATGGAAGTAATAAAATATTCGAGATTACGAGGAGATGGTATCTCATACGTTCGCCATTTGGTACATTTTCTTATTTACGTACATATGTAGATACATATAGGGGAGAGCAGAAACGCAAAAATTAATAACTCGCGAATGAGGATGCCAGTAGGTCGCAGGGGTACCAAATACCCCGGAAATGATCGTCACCATGTTCGACGATGGCATCTTACGCACCATCGTATCGCATATATATAGACATCGCCAAGATTGCTGCTGATAACGGCGCAGTCACACAGCACATGGTAGCAGAATGAAGATACGATGATGACACAGGCATATATATTTCGTTTATGGTTAATACTGACCTGCGCTAACGTAAAGTACGTTCTTTGAACGCGCGTCGCCGTCGTAAAAGCGTACACACAGACTATAAAGAGTTAATTGAGCGAAACTTATGACGTGATTGTGTGTAGTGTATATATGTGCAGCACATCAGAGCGAACGTAGCCCGCATAACGCCACCAATTTATCATTTTAATTGTTATTACCTTCTCCGCCACCGTAGAGTTTAACTACCTTCACGGGTAACCCTTTTACGACCTTGAAATAATTTTCGCCGCGTATCCGGATTCACGGTCGCGTTTTTTTTTTTAATGCGTCTCCTCCTCGTTCTTCCTTTCATCATCGAGAGCGTTCGAGTACCCTCCGCTGTCGGAGTAATAAAGACGTGCGTCTGATAACGCGCGACCGTCGCGTCGTGTCGGCGAGATCGAGAAATGGGCGCGAAAATGCAGAATTATATCGCATGGGGGGTGTTGCTTCGCTATGCGAGTGTTTGGCTGACGTGAAATGGAGGTTTTTATGGGGTTTGAGGAGCGAAAGAGAAGGGGGTGTTTGTGTGATTGTTTCGGAAATGTACGTACTTCCTGAGTATACGAATTAGGCTGTTGCCTGTGAGATTAGCTTGGTTTGACTGTCTGGCGGAGTTGAAAAAAATAAGGAAATGAATTTTTTCATTCTTATTTTCACTTTTCATCTTTGTAACGGCAAAAATTGGCTTTTTCGAAGAATTGACCCAATTGATTTTTTTGAAGAGTTAGCAATAGTGAATTTTCTCAAAAAATTGCCAGAATTTTTTTTTTTTTTTGCTTGAAATTACTTTTGTCAAAAATAATTTTTTTTTTCAAAAAAAGTCACAATGCAATTGTTTGGAAAATGATGCCCTGGAAAATTTAAAAAAATTCTTGTTACAAAATCTCATTTTTTGGCGAAAAAATTTGAAATTAAGTAGTCGATTTTTCCAGAAGCTGACTTGAAATCAGTTTGGACAGAAATCATTTTCTAAGGTGAATTGAAAAAATTTGTTTTCTTAAAAAAATTGACGAAAGTCCATTCTGAGCAAAAAATGAATTTTTTTGAAGGTGGACCGAAATTTTTTTTTTTAAATTGCTTGAAATCAATTAAAATTGACTCCTTTAAAAAATTGGCCAAATTAATTTTTGGAAGAATTTTTTCTCAAAAAGTTCCCGAATTTTATTTTGTTTGATTGAAATTAATTTTGACGAAAAAATTTTGTCAATTTTTTTTTGAGTTGATTTTGGCAAAATTGATAAAAACTGATTTTTCGAAAAAATTGACCGGATATCCATTTTCACCAAAAAGTAAATTTTTCAAAATTTTGGCAAAAATCCCCTTTTTCAAAAAAACTGTCAAAAATCAATTTTTTAAAAAATTGTTTCGAATCAATTTTAGCAAAAAATGATATTTTAGTCAGAAAACTTATATTTTGTGTTTTTTTGAAAAATGTACAAAACCTGGTTTACTTAATATAGAATTCTTTGAAATCCGATAAACTTCTCCAGAAGACGAACGTCCACCCTCCAGTGAAGCTCGTGTAGCAATTCTGACGAGGTTCGTCGCCTGATCATCATTTCAAACGAGTCAACCTGTCGATAAACCCATTAATAAATTCATTCGAATTCTCTGCCAACACTCTGGAAAATATTTTCGAGAAGATTCTCATCGGTAAGCTCTGCCTGAAATGGATTCTCCTCTATCGCGCATCAGTTTTATCGTTTGATTATTCGGATAAAAGCTCAAACCAGACAGGTAATATTTTCGGTAAAGCACCTCGAACTCGTAAAGTTTTTTTTTCGACATTGATTGATATACTTTCGCGGCGTAAATAAAAGCCATTATATGAAGTGGCGATGGCGGCAGGTTATATGCTACATGCGGTACATATAAATAAAGAGCTTAGGGGGTCGCAGAGTACCCATACAGAGGCTGGTTCGGCGTCAATGGCCGACAGCAGCGCAAACACGTCGAAGAGGCTCACTGATGTCTAAAAAACCTTATACGTATGCGTGTACCACTGCACGTATGCTGTATGCTTAGCAGAAGCAGCAGCAGCAGCCACGTATACGTATCTAGAACGTTGATTAAAACATCAGAATGGATCGTTAATTAATCGCGAACGCGGTTAACGTTTTATCGAACGCGGCCATAATTTACGAAAAGGTGCTCATGTATTGTACACGGCTGCGGCGGGACGCGGGAGGAAATTTATAGGTGGCAAGTAAATGATCCGGAGAGGAGTGGATGGTGGTCTGGCTTAGCGCGCGCGATCACAACCCAACGCCAACGTAGGTAGGTAGGTAGGTAGGTAGGTAGGTAGGTAGGTACCGAAAAAGTTGTTGTAGAAAATACGAACGACCGCGAGAAAGGGGTAGATTGGCCGGATGTTATATTCGTCGTCGCGCGCGCGAGGAAAAAAAAAGGGGTGAAGCGGTGCATGGTTGGCGTTGGCGAAAAAAAAACAACCTTACATGTCTTGTATCAGATAACACGCAATAAATACATCGCGCCAATCCACGCGAAGGGATTCTTTTTTAATTGGATACTTTATCAGTGATGGCCTAGATAGCGCCAATACTCGGGCTTCATCGTTAATTGAAGCTCGTTGTTTATCCCAGAAGGGCATTTGTAACTTATCCGGTAGTACGATGCCGGTGCCGCCGCCGATGTCAAAAGGGACGGCCGTCCTGTTGTCTGCTCGATTATTTATTCGCCTTGCGGGAATTTACTACGGCTAAAACTTAATTTTGCGGTATTTTTCGCCGCTTCCGATGATATTGTTTATGCGATCCGGTATTTTTAATCCGCCTAGCTAAACAACCACCTCTCTGCTAACCCCTTTCGTGTGTACGTATTTTTTAATTGTCTTCTGCCCGGTCCACTTGGCGCGATTGTATCCGAATGACTGCGGGGAAAACGATGATGATGGCGGATGGTGATCGAAAGCCGCCGCCAATCTTGTCAATGTCCGCAGAGATCGACGCTCCACTATTTTTCCGTTTTGATGTTGGCCAAATTGGGGAAAAAAAACAAAATGAGAATTTTTCGGGTCGTGGTATTTTATTGTGCGCGGATACGTGTATAGAGAGAATGGTAATATATCATTTTTTCTCTCTTTTTTTTTAATATAATATATTATACGAGAATCATGGCAGGGGCAGGAAATAGGCGAGCCGATAATTAAGCATTCCATGTGGCCATGGCTGTACGATGCGGTGATTTGATATGTGTGCTGGTATATGAGTGTATCATCGTCTTTCATGTATGTATGATTTTTTCCCTCGTTTTTATTTCTTACGTATTCGAATTGTATATTTTATAAGTAATAATAATGTAGGTATACAATGTTATAAGACAGCAATTGGCCTATGTATCTATGCAGTATCGAAGCCAATAGAAAAAGTTGGAAAAAAACGAACATTTTATTAGAAAGTAATTTATTGCTGGACGACGTTCGGACGTCTTAATTTAAATGTATACGATCGATCGGAATAAAAACGTTGCCGCGTTCGATGCCAGAAAACAAAATGCATTGGTTACTTTCAATTATTGCATCGTTTACCATACAGACTAGATTATAATGCGTGTAGATGCATGAAGCGCAAGGGTGGCTCGGTGACTAAACCATGAAGGTACTTACCGTGAGATGGAATTCTATAGATCCGATTATCGTGCTATAAACCGTATTGGCAGTACGGTTACAAATTGCCATGTGTATGTAGAGTATGGGTTGTCTTATTCGACTGTGTATATCTTTGAAGAAGGGTGGTGGGGTTAGCCGTGTAATTTTTGTCACGACGAATAATTGTGCTGGCTTATTTAACTATTCAAAATTGTACGTCGAATTTTTTTCAAGAAAATCAAGTCCCAATTTTTTCTCCAAAAATGTTTTTCAAAAAATTAAGTTTTTTTTTTCAGTACCAAGTAAAGTTTGTATGCATAAGAAAATTTCAATTTATCTGAGAAAATTGAACTTATAAATTTTCATCTAAAAATTTCTTCAAAAAATTTGAATTTTGAATTTCTCTTGAAAAATGTGATTTTCTCCAAAAACATGAAATTTGATTTTTTTTCACAATATAATTCGCAAAAATTAAACTTTTAGAAATGAAAAAAAAAAAATTTCAATTTTCCCATTTTTTTCCAAAAATTGAATTTTTTGATTTTTTTTTTGAAAATTTTCAAAGAATTCATTTTCAGCCCTGTAGATAATATAGACATTAGTAGGTACCGGAAAAAATCGTAACAAAGGGGACTTTTTTAAAAATGTGGGGATGACCTCCCTATACCAAAAGTTCCCACTCCTGGGGGAGTGAGCGTGGCTCAGGAGGGGGTGGGACTTTTCAAAAAATCAGTTTTTGGCGTTTATCTCCGTGAATATTGCATTTACGTGGAAA
>FIZT01052340.1:0-11935 GCA_900065295.1 Paracoccus marginatus
TTTTTTTCCCGAAGAGAAACGTCGCTTTTCTCACGGGATTCTCGTGGAAGTATTACGATGTCGCGCGCGTTACAAAAATTGGCCCCGCGCGCAGGGTAAATATGCATCGATCGAGCTAAAAATTTTTGTGGATTTTTTTCTCATGTAAAGTCACCAACCTACAGGGGGTCCCAAAAAAAATCCGAAAATTTTTTTTAAGGGCCACCCTAGTTTACACCGGATGTACCAGCGATTGGAGACCGGGGATCGTCTATCAAAAATTTTTACCACCTCGCAAACAAAAACACGTACCTATCCGCTGATCGAAATATGAATATTTCAATTCTCGCACGTCGAAAACGCGTAATAATGGAAATTTTCTATCTAAAATTGATGAAAAAAAACAATTAAAATCGAATTTCAAAAAAATATAGATCGCATCAATTATTTAGAAAAAGATTTATTTTCGGCCCAGCAAAAATAAGAACAAAACGAAAGCTTTTTCAAATGAAACACCATCTACGAAACTGATTCGTGTAGGTGTACACCTAAAATCTCGTAAACTTTCGAGACTATACGACTCGCGAACACAAAACGAGAAAACTCTGCTGAAATCACAAACGCGTGTAAAATGCTGCGCGTTAATTTTATATATCCGAACCGCACAATCTCTCGACTCTCATCTCATCTGGATGAAACTTACTTTGAAATTATTTACTTTCGCCACATCAAACAATCAGTTTGATAAATTTCAACTCGTCTGCCTTGGGATTGGTAGATAACTAAGGCGACAGATGAAAAGGAAAAAAAAAATCACTATTGTTGCAGCAATTCGCGACGCTACGGCTAAAAGAAAGACTGCGAAATTTTCCTTCTTTTTAGTTTATTTTTTCTCTCGCTCGTACGTCGTGCGAGACGCCAGTTCGCGAGAGAGGACATTGTGATAAGAGCTGTGTAGCACTGGCAGCCGAGGTATACGCCGAGTAAAACAAATAGAAACATACGATCTTATCGTTTTTACAACAAATTTACTACGTGGATGAGCACAAACATTGCTGGCGGAGCGAGTTTTAAAACGTCGAGTCGCTTTTTAAAACGAGTCAGTCGTCACATTTTGCGAGTTGAAAGCTCGATGTGTTTTCATTAATCGAAAACATGTCTTTTGCAAGGTGTATCTGCTGCGAATCTTACAGCGGAGGGGTTTGCGATTGGGGGTGTTCGGTGTTCACTTTGGATGTAGTTTGAAGAACGAAGATGCGAGGGTTTTGTTTTAAGGGCGCGTGCGAGCGTGTTTTTAGAAGATGAAATGTTCTTCTTGGATTAGGGGCAGTTCGAGTGGAATGAAAAATAAGAAATTGGTTCTTAATTGTGTCCCTGGAGGGATTCGATCGTATTAGCCGATATACGATGGGTCCGCAGTGACGTGCTCGTCGCTATTTACCGAGCTGTTAGGTCGAATTGAAAGCTCGTCGAGTGCGAAAAAAATTGTAATATTTCGAAAGTTATCGTTCAAGAATACGTACCTAAATGGAAAATCTCAGCTGTGCCTAAAACCATTTTTTTTTTTTTTTGATTGGCTGGTCAAAAGTATAATACAGAAAAGTATCTTTCCAATGTTGGACTCAAATCCATAAACCTTATAGGAAAAAAATTACCAACGAAAAATATCCATTTTTGTGTACGACTAAACGTTACACAGGAGCAGAGTCGGTTTTTAGTCGAATGTTGTCGAAAACAGAATGCAACCGATAAGAAGGGCCATCAGCCTCCTTCCAACGACTAAATGGCATTTACTTTTGCTTTGTCTGTGTAGCGTTTAACTCGACTGCTCTTTTTCTTACCATAGCATACGCATTACCGCCTTGATTACCATAAACAAGCGCTCGCACAAAGTAAAGACATCTACATTTAAATTAATTCTATCTTTCTTCCATGACAAATAGGATGAACATAATACGCAGAGTATACGTCTGCCGGGAGGGAGGGTTGCGAGGTGCAGTGGCGTTTCTTTTACACGCGCTGGGCCATCTTGCGGGTGCTTTGCTGCCGCTCGAAGTCGCCTTTCTTGAGCTAATCTTTCAATTCTGCGTTCGAGACTGTAGCTGTATAACTCTAAAACTTCCTCAATTTGGAATCAGTGAAAATCACTGGGGGAAAAAAACCATCAGAATTGCAATTTGCAACACAGGGGAGGCAGTGAAAAAAATCAGTGAAATTTCGGCGAATTTCACTGATTTTTCAGTTATTTTTGTATTATTATTATAGAATTTCAGTTCAAGATGGTACCTTGTAATCTTCGGAGAACAAATAACGCAAATAAACGCGATAGATAATATACTGTATTGATGAATAATACGCAAGCGCGAATTTTGTATTCACGGATATGGATAATTAAAATAATTAAGAAAAAACTCGTAAATAAAAGTAATAATCATGGAGAACGACAATCTGAATAACAGAGACGAGCTAGAGAAAGATTGAGACGAGAACGAAATTGAGAGAGTGAATCGATCCCGGAGTTGATTTCGCCCATACCAATTACGAACGATGATTAATCTAATCTCCAATAATTATTTATTGAAAAATCAGTGAAAAGTCGCCGAAATTTCAGCGATTTTTTTTACCGATTCCCCTGTGCTGCATTTCTGACCTTTTTTCATTTTTTTTTTACCGTTTCCCAATTGAGAAAGAAGGGTGTTGAAAATTTTCCAGTATTCATACATTTACATTTATAGATTTTGCTCACTCTACGTAGCACCGTTTTAATCACATCCTCGAATGTAATCCTTGAAAATAAATGTTAAAATCTCAAGGATCAACGGGTTTACCACCTAAAACGAAAAACAAGCGATGTATCAAGTATGCCAGATAATTCATACATTTACATTTATAGATTTTGCTCACTCTACGTAGCACCGTTTTAATCACATCCTCGAATGTAATCCTTGAAAATAAATGTTAAAATCCAACAATATTTCTTACCAGTGTTGAATGAAAATTTACCCAAATTTTATTAAAATTCTAAATGAATATTATGAAATCCTCTTTTGGCTAATTCAACATCATTTTAAAAGTTTGGAAAGTCAATTCAAGGATACAGTCAAATAACATTTCATTTTATTATAAGTAGTAGATCGAACAAGTTCTCTGTCACAAATTCATTTTATGCTAAGTAACAGACACTTGTGGCTTGGTGCAATAATTCATCTGAAAAACAAAATTTGTCGTGTTACACTGCAAAACTAAAAAAGGGATCGCGTTAGACCAATTTTTTTGAGATTTTCCTTTTCCATGATCATGCTGCATATACCTATAATACAAAAGTTGTTATAACTAACATCATGTGCTTCAACTTTGAATAGTGATTGAAAAATGGGCGTTTACTTTTTTGATTTTTCGAGCTATAGATACTTCATGAGATTCGTCGATTATTCTGATTTTCACCTATGATAATTAATGAGGCAAAAATTCGCGTATTTATGATACGTTGGTTGGCTAAAATTTTCAGAAATACGACAAATGATATTTTTGGGAAATAAAAACGAGTACTCACATCTGCTGCATTTCGGGGCCGGCGTTCATCCAGCGTAACTCGGTGGAGACGTAGATGCGGATGAGGCGAATATTAAACGACTGCACCGGGTCCGGTTTGAGGCCGGCCGCTATAACGCATTTCTTCATCGCGTCGTACCCTTTGATGTAGTGCTGCCTCGAGCCTTTCACCGCGAACATCGCGCTACGACGAGACTCAATCTACAACGAAGATAAAACCACGCCGCGATGAGACGGAGTGTCTATCCGATCCAATGTCTTCGCAATTCAGATAGAAAAAATCAAAAATTAACATTTCTCAGGTGTTTAAATTTGGGTGAGTAGGAGTAGATTGGCCTGCTTTATTGAAATCAGCAATGCTCGACTTTTTGTGTTCGTAAAAGTTAAAATCAGACCTTCGCTAAGTATTTAAAAAACCAGAATCATGAAAAGAAAACGAATTTGGGTAAAATTTGGATAGGGGTTGTTTAAATAAATACTTCAGGAAAATGTTATTCGATCAAATTGATCTATGGGAATAAAATGAGAAAAATTCAATCAGAATTAATTGGGGGCCCACTAATTAAAATTTTTCACTTTTCCATAACCATTTCGAATTGCATTTTTTTAATTAGATTGATTGACCTTACCGCCCAGCACTTATCTATTTATTTTAAAAAAATAAGTAAACTTACCACAGATGAACGGATACCAATGTAACGGGTTTATTTCACGCTTGAATTTTTCCAATCGCGAAATTTTTGTTTAATTCAACGACAGAAACGACAAAACCAACACTCGACGAGATCGTTTAGTTAATCTGAAGAGACTGAGGATGTGCCTGATAAAGCGAAAGGTCGATAATTAGTGAGCGGACGAAGATAACTGTTATTTACTGCACTGAAAGAAATTTTTATAGTAATCCTTGCTAAAAAATATAGTGCAGTGGATTCAAGTTCGGAATATGTCACTGGGTACTAGACTTTATAGTAACTTTCATCAATTTTGTATAAAGCAGTGACTACTATATAATATAGTAATGCTTATCAAAAAACGTAGTACACGTTGCTATATTTTAAGGTAGAAGCTGTTGTAAAGTATAGTAATTATTACTTAAAAACTTGCAATTTTTTCATGGGTACACTTGATGGTTATGGTATTCTGCATACAAATACATCACATACAATTTTATAAAAAAAGTAAACTTACCACAGATAGGTACCAATGTAACACAAAACCAACACTCGACGAGATCGTTTATCTGAAGAGACTGAGGATGTGCCTGATAAAGCGAAAGGTCGATAATTAGTGAGCGGACGAAGATAACTGTTTATATTTAAAAATTTAATTGGATAATATTTTCAATTACTTATAGCGAAAAGAAGTTGAGTTTATTGGATTAAGGGTAAAATCAATTTTTTTACTTTTGACCGTCATACATGATACAAATACTTATTGAAATCAATTTTGTCATATACCATCGGAAAGAGCGTGAAATTTACTGTAAAATGGTAATTTCAGAACCCTATGTTACCACTGAAAATTTTGAGTAACATGGACTTTGAGTTGGAAAAGTATGTCATTTGTAATGCGATAATTCGTCAATTTCATCAATGAAATCGTCGATTAAAGCAAAATAATTCATCGAATTGCTTTTATTCTAGAACCACGAGAAAGAGCGTAAAATTTTCTTTAAGGTGGTAATAATAAAACTTCTCTGTTGTCTATAATTTGTAAATAATATACGATTGAACGTCAAAACGTCATGATTTCCCGTAGGGATATAAAGTGATTTTCGACATCACTTTATATCCCTACTTTGAATAAATATTAATAAAAATTATAAAATATATATTTAAAATAGAATAAAAAATATTTTTTTTAAAAAATTTAAAAAATCAAAAAAATTAAATAAAAATTAAATAAAATGAAAATAAAAAAATTATAAAATATATACGTGCCCTAATCTTCTTCTTCCATTTCCATAGGCATGCCACAATCTATGAAAACAATCGGATGCAAATCTGTTTTTTTGTGTGAACTTTTTTACGATGTGATTCCAGCCCGGCTTCAGTACTTGTCCAAAAATCGCAAAATTGACACCAAAGTTTAATCCCTGGTCGTTTGCATTTTGATTTATGACGACGCAATAATGTTGTGGTGTAAAACGAAGCATCGCATAATACGCAGGTAAATGGCCTTTCACCGGTATGTTCCCTTTCGTGTTGTTTCCTATTTGCGATCGAGGCGAATGATTTGGGGCAATATGCGCAGAACAACTGATTTGCGTAGACCATTTTCACACCACCGGGGGTTTGCATTTCCGAACTGAATATGGTATTTGAATTGGAAGGTGAAGATGAGGATGTACCTGATGAAGAAAAAATGAATGTACAAATAAGTAGGATATTGATAAAAACACGTTCAAAAAAACTACATAAGGTCAATCAGCCTAACTGAGAACAATGGGTAATTGAGAACACTCTTCAAAAAACCTATGTAGAGGTTCTGGGGTGGATTAATAGCATTGAGCACTCCCAAAAAGAATTATAATTATCATTTCGCCCCGTACTCGTTAAAAATTTAAAAAGCACAACTCTGTTTTCGAACCTAAAAATCAAACATTATTTAAATATTTTCGGCCGCGAACTTTGTAAAATTTTTTGGTTTTAGAATTATTCGGCTTCGCTTTTTCATTTTCGGTTTTTGTTTATTTACGTCAAAATTTCTAATTTCTCGTCTCATAAGAGTTGTCAGTATGGTGACGATCAAATGACCTCTTATGAGATTTTAGCTCGTGAACCGAAACGTCGTCAAACTCCGTCTAGTTGTGATCTCGTCGAAAAGCTTCCCGTAGACGATACCAAAACGGCTAATGTTGAAAATATTTCCAATGTCGAAAATACTGTTGATGGATTGGAATCTGCATCAATCTAAAACAGAAAAGAGGGGGGGGGGAGGAATAAACAAAAACATTATAGCAATAAAAGCACCAAACCACTGTGGCATTCGTCGATTGTGTACCAGGCAGGTAGGTACATTGATTTAAATTCACACCCAATTCATAATCGTCAATTTGGAGAGATGATTGAATTCGCATACCGGGACTGAGAAAACAAAAACAAAAAAAAACAATTCTCGGCCTTTTGCAAAATGTGACAATTATTTACAATTCAAAAAATCGGTCAATTTTTGGAGCCGATTACATCAATGTAGTAGGTACGCCGCGCCAGAGAAAAGGTGAAAAGAAATTTGGGGCAAAAATTTCAACCCTTTAAACCCAAACTTGAACAATTTTTTTCAACAATTTCGATAGATAATTCGAGTAAAACACACCTACATGACCGACACCAACCTGTTTCAGACTAACAAAAATTTCCATAAAATGGTCAATTTAGGGAGGAAAAATTCAAACACAATTTACTTTTTTGGAATTTGAAAAAAATTGTTCAGCAAAAAAATATATGCTTTTAAACCAATTTATTTTTTTTTTTTTACAAGTTTCTATTGAACTTGAAAAAAAAAATGGAACTTGTGAAAATTTTTTTCACAAAAAAATAATGAAAATTGGTTTAAAAGCATAATTTTTTTTGCTGACCAATTCTTATTGTGTATTTAACAAAAATTATTCAGTTTTTGACGGTTTAAAACCCTAATTTCTAAATTACCTACTTCGTTTGAACACCGTACATGCGATTTTACTGGAGTTTTCGTCTTCTTTTTTCCAGTTTTTCCTCGAAAAATCAAAAAAATTCACAAAAAAATGGACAAGAAATATAGTAAAATCGCATTTACATCACTCAGTCGAGGCAATTAGGCTCATAAATGGCGTTAACTAATCAAAATTTGGTTTGTATAAATTTTTCTTTCTCATTTTTGATTCAGAACCTTACGATGTTTGACGAATGATTCTGATAAAAAATCGAATAGTTTTTTTTAAAAATACTATACCTGAAAAATGAAACTGCGCTACTTTGTAGCCAAATGTTTAAACTCTACTTTGCCATGTCAAACGTTTTTGTAACTATAATAGTATGGTCAGAAATGTCGTCTTGGGCGCACTTTCCCTACGCGATGTCGTGAAGGAATTTTATTGCTTCTATGTTTTACATAAATAAATTGTGCTTTGAAGGTTACCAGACAGTTTTATTGAAATCAAATGAATCAAACGCAAATATCTAAAATAAATCGTTAACTTAATTCTTAAAAATAACTCGACGAAATTATATCAAACGCAAATATCTAAAATAAATCTAAAATAAATCGTTAACTTAATGCTTAAAAATAACTCGACGAAATTATATGTATCTAGTTGGTTTGGTTAGCCTGGACTTCTTTCACAAATTCACTGTACAAGCTTAATTTTCCTAAGCATGGGTAACATACGTGTTTTGGTAACATTTCGTCTTCCGTAACCTGAAAACGAACATAAAAGTAGAGAAAAGTTTTGAAAAAAGTAAAAGTATTTTTTCTTAGAAATTATGTATTCGTCAACGAGTCGAACGAGTTTTACAGACACAAACCATGAAAAAAAAACGCGAAACGCGAAGAACCAGACGATGAAAAAAAAACACCAAACGCGAAGAACCAGGCGATGAAAAAAAAACACGAAACGCGAAAAACCAGGCGATGAAAAAAAATGCGAAACGCGAAGAACCGTCATAAAAGGTCCTAACAAACCTCGATGGAAGGAACAACTAAACGTAGTATATTCTTTACCTTATCAAAGTGGAAGCTAATAAGGACTTTTTTTCCTGACAATGAGAAAAAGAAGTTTTTTTGAGTGATTTTTTCAGAAAAGTCGACAAGAAGAGAGAGAAGGACTCCTTTGAAAAAAGGAGATAGATACAAAGGAGAAAACTTTTTAAAAATTTTACGCAATATCGACGTTAAAAATCGTAAAATTGGTCATGAAAAAATTGATGATCGAAAAATAAAAAGTTCGATCACCTACCTATCAATCATTAAAAAATTCAATAATCGATTATCGAATTTTGATAAAACGCATCATCAATGAAATTACGGACGTTTAATCTTTCAACTTTTTTTTCATCGAATTAAAAATACTCGAGAGGCAAGTTTACGTATCTATTCAACGTATGTTTATTCTACGTAATATACGACGCGAATGCTGAATGCTCGAATAATTTTCCTTTTTTACCTGCTTACAGCTGTAAGTTATGGTCATAGCGGCATCTATACAAGAAACTTATCAAAGTTGAAGCTAATGAGGACTTTTTTTTCCTGACGATGAGAAAAAGAATTTTTTTGAGTGATTTTTTCAGAAAAGTCGAGAAGAAGAGAGAAAAGGACTCCTTTGAAAAAAAGGAGATTGATACAAAGGAGAAAACTTTTTAAAAATTTTACGCAATATCGACGTTAAAAATCGTAAAATTGTATTACACGTAGGTGGATAGTGGGTACTATGGGTGATCACAATCTCTGTGATGGACGGTTGGTTTAAATTTATCCACGATCGTCTAGCCTGGAGTCCGAAGACATTTCCCTTATAGATTCGGAAATTGAAAAGTGATTTTGAAAAAAGAAGAAAATTTTAAGAGAAAAATCATAACGAATGTTTCGATTTTTTCCCTTAATTTCTTCGCTGTTTGACAATTACCAAAATATGCAGGTACCACATTAAAAAATTATTTACTAAAAAGTTTTCCGCATCGTTCGGCGGATCCTGTCGCTGTTTGATCTCTCCTAACTCCACATCGTTGGTATCTCCGACCCTCTGATTTCGTCTGTTGGCGCAGCAACAAGCGGGCATAAGTTTCCGAAAGAAGCGGAGATAGTAACACCTCGTTCAAACGTATCAAAATGAAACCTGAAATGTGCATCACAGTTCTTCATGTTTCGCAGTGATGACGCAGCTACCCAACCCAACCACACATTATGTCCAATTCTTCAAACTAACCGCGTTATTTAATGACGAAATTGTTCTTGAGCATTCTTCAAGAATTATGCAACAAAGAAGAAAAAAAAATTAAATTTGAAAAAATTGAGAAAACTGATGGAGTGAATAAAAAATTAAAGAAATGATGATTCTTCATCCATATCATTTTTTCAAATCTTGGTATTCCTCTTTCAGTTGGTTTATTTCTAATTTCATTTGATGAGTTCCGAATTGCCATAGATGAAAAAAGAATGATTCAGCATTATACTGATTCGAATTTAGTTTTCATCATGGGAATGCCACCTGAAAATGTTCGTTTTTTTTTTTTTACCACAATACTTAGTTGATCATACCATCTTAGTGATCTGTTAAAGAGCGCTGGTTTTCTCAATTTTATGGAGGATTATGTCCATGTGTTTGTGATCTTCCACATAAGTGGATAAATTATCACATTTAGAAGCATAATTATGTTTCTTTAGAACACCAAGCTTTGAGTTTGAAGATGAATATAAGTACTCGACTCGGTCATATTCCAAGTGTTAACTTGAACTTGGTATTTCGACATTGTCAGTGTAGTACGATCAGCTGCACGTAAATGGCACCATTTTGGTTGTCGTCAGCTGTAAAAGAATGAACGAACTTGTAAGAGGTTCACCACTGAACTCAGGGTTATAATGACCCGGCTAGAGATGTGGTTAACTTCGTATAGATAGCGCACTCAGCGGCGTATAACATCCTAAGTGTATAAATCTGGTTGCGTAACTGTAACGATATGTGTTTTAGCTACTTTGTGAGCAATATACTGCGTAATTATGTGGTGGAAAAATGTGTGAAAAATGAAGACCATGTTTGGTGGAACGTTCTCAGGTTGGTATTTCCTATGGTGATGGTGAATTTGAATGAGAAATGGTGGTCTTTTTTTAGCGAATACCAAGTTGATCAAATTACAATCATGATGATGAACTCGTATGGATTGGAAAATTGCAAAAAGACAGCAGTAATGTTGTATTGATCATAAAAGAGAAGTAAAATTAATAATTACGTATATTGTATATGTATGTAATATTTAAGGATTCAAGGAGTGATGGGGGGTTGCTGCGTTGCTATGGCGATGGAGAGGTGTGATGTATATTCATCTAAACTTGTAAAACCGTCGTTGAAAATTCCAAAATTTTGAGGAAAATATGTGGGGATGAAATGTTGTTCATCAACAACGATTTTTTTTTTTCAATTTTTAATTCGCGAAACTTCAGATTTCACTGATATTGATTCTAATCTCTTCGAGTTTCCCCTTCTTCCCTATAGGTATAACGAAATTCATCCCTCAAATTTTTAAGACGTGGGTGGCTCACGGAGAAAGCAAATTACACGGAGAAACTGTGCCTACCCGGCCAGGCTCATCAATCCACCAAATCAAATTAGGGTGTCGACTGTAGTATACGTATAGGGTCGCGTTAACAGTCAATGAGAAGGATGCGAAAAAGCTAGGGCGACGTGGTAGTAGTAATGACGCGAGACGCGACTCGGCAAGCGTAAAAGATTGGCGAACTCTTTATTCCTCCCATTAGCATGCTTATAGAGCGCAATTTAAAATCATGGTTCGGGGCTATATTACCCGCGTCGAGCATGGCGGTTTGTTTTATTAGCATTTAATATCTATTTATCACCGGGGTTCGGTTTTCAACATATTCCTCATTTTTACGCATCCTCCTTGTATATTGTTAGGGGCGAACTTTCCCCAGTCGGGGATTTTTTGTTCAGACCCATGTATGGTGGCCCAGTTTAAGTGACAGATATCGGTCACATATCGGTTGCCGGAGATTTACATCCGCTTTGGCTTGAAAAATGAAAAAAGGCTGAGTATCGAGTTTTTCAACTTTGCGGAAAAAAATGACTGGGGAAGCGAAAGGGTGCCCGGAGCTGTGCTTTTTGCTAGAATCGAACCTTAACGAGGAGACCGGCGACCTAAGTTTTTCAAACAAATTTTTTTAATAAATCAGAAGCGAGTTTTTTTTTTCGCGAGGTTATTTATGACGAGGGGAAGAAAAACAGTGCTTGATTCCATACTGTGTACGTGGTTAGTAGTCGAATTTCTTTCATTTTTCGGGCTTTTTTTTTGAATGGGCAAACTCGTGAATGAAATATTTCTTCAGTCAATAAATCATTTCTACGATAATTAGATGCGGTTTTTTCAAAATCAATAAGTGACTGTTTCATATTACGATATGTTACGTTAGGGCTGGGCCTAACTAACGTGCTTGAGCGCGACCGCGAAATGAACAAACCAACGACAACGTTTAGTTAACTTTTATTGTCATTCATATTAATTAATTTCATATCACCTATTTCGTACGATTATATACTAATGCTTGTTTACCTAGACGCCGTGAGGTGTTTTGAAACATCCTCGGGCGTGTACGTATTTTGCTTATGCGACAGATTTTTGTCGCTAGAGTATTTTCAATATTTTCATAATATCGTACCGTAACAACTACCCCCTCCTTAAATAAATGCTTGCCCTCAAGC
>FIZT01052351.1:0-15330 GCA_900065295.1 Paracoccus marginatus
AGAATTGCACCAGTGAAAAAAATCACTGAAATTTCGGTGAATTTTCACTGATTTTCAAAGAAATTTCATTGAAAATCAGAGAGAATTCACCGAAATTTCAGTGATTTTTTTCACTGGTGCAATTCTGACGGTTTTTCAGTGATTTTTCACTGATTCCAATTGAGAGAATACTCAGCCCCTCTTTTAGATCCGCCTACGTTAACATCGTGTTCAACTTTCGATATATTTTTCTGTACCTCGATTCAGTACCGATACGCCTGAAAATATTCCAGTAGGCAACCTTTCTTACAAATTGGTGGCCTTCCACATTGTACGCTTAAATTAGGAGCAACGACGCGACGTCGAAGTTTTTATCGCGTTTTCAGATAAAAAAATATCCATACGAGGCACTGCTCTCGCCTTATGTAATAATATCAAGCTCACGTCAGATTGCATTTTTTAAAATTATGATTAAATTAATGAGCGAGAGAAGTACCTTAATTAGATGGTCATGAAATCATGTACAATAACTTACTCGAAAGTTGAGAAGATTTTAGATCATGTTTCGAAAGAACAGGTTTGAACTTTGGATTGATATCGAATCTGAAACAAAAAGTCATCATCACCATTAGTGCATACGTGCGTAATTCACTCTAAAAGAAGAACAAATTACACAGAGCAAAAATTTATCAAAATTTCAAAGAATTATAAAACCAAACCTTGTTCAAGTTTTAAAGAGATCCCTCCCCCGAGGAGCGTCAGAAAGCAGAAAAAATGAAGTTATAATTTTTTTTCAAGGACCGAAAATAGACTTTGTTTAAATTTTGACTAGAAGATCTAGGTCAAACATTTTTCTTTTCCAAAAAAAAATTAATTTCCCGAAAATGAGTAAAGATAACTTTTTTAAGTGAAAATATCCAAAATTTTTAGCAGGTCTTCAATAAATCGGCAATCTTTGATTTTTGAAAAAATGGTTTTTCCACTTTACAAAACGATGGGAAAATGATCTAAAGAAACATTTCATTTTTGATAAATGCAGAGAAAATGACAAAAAAAACTAAAGAAAATCAAGAATCATCAATTTTCAAATCTTTATCTATTTTATTTACCTAATTATTCTAAAAAAATTCGTAGAAATGCTAATTGAATGAACTGTCTGCAACAAAGCATGAGTCAGAGTCACATTCAGACATTCACAATTACCTACTGACAGACATGTAGTATCTAAGAACTGTAAGAAGTAGACACGTAAAAGAAACATTATAATAGGTACCCGTCTACCAGAGTCAATACGAAGACGAACACTACACCATACTATCACACATTGTCTAATCTCGTGTAACGAAATAATTATAGGACGAGATTTTTGGCATATTTTAAAAATGTAGGAGCGAGCCAGACCCCAAAACAGCAACCCACCTAACCTCGAAGGTGCTCTTATAATTACCCTCGTCTATTTACACGCAGACAATACCCTAGAGATGGAGCACAGCAGCCGATCTCAAGGGTATTCCTCAACAAGTTGTCCTATATACCTAATACTCGTTGAAGTTCGTCAGATCACATATCACTTATACAACGAATAAGCATCGAATTTTTATGCAGCGAAATTCCAAACGAACACTTGACCTAGGTCGATTTCCAAAATAGGTATACAATGGAGCGAGCTAGGCGTAGTACGCGTATGAGATACAATTTAACATTTCATTGATAAACGTTTTGACGCTCCAATTTCACTCATAAAGATAAGCCCTTAGCTTATCTTATACTACATTATTATATGTACCTAATACGAGACTCGAGAGTCGTAATCTCGATATGGGTTTATCGAATGGGAGCATCAGTTAGAAATGCGCTTTCTTGCCCTGCGCCTCGTTCGCAGCTACCACCCCGGACTGTTTTTCCAAACAAAACATTTATCATTTGGTTTTTGTTTTAAAAGGTCTCGCTCGATGTAGTGTATTATAAGTGGACGATTTCACGGATAAATTGACATATTTACAGTGTTAAACTTTTACTAATTCTCGCGCTCGTTAATCACTCTCGCCGAACATAATCCGACCCTGGGGTGGGTGTTTTGCGGTCGTTTATTCGTTGCGTCATGTCTATTTTTATCACCCATCGCACAACTGGTTTTCGAGTAATTTTTTCCACTTTCTACGATGATGCCAGCGTGTGCGTGTGTTTAGGTGTCGCGATGTGAGGTATGTGTTGTTTTCAACGAAGGGTTGCAAAACTATACGACATGCGTTTACATGTGGATCAATTAGCAAGATGTTCAGTGCACTGTGTAGTGAAAGGCGAACGCGAAACGGTGGCGGAATTCGAAGGATTTTCTATTAATTCTTCTTCTTCTTTATTTTATACGCGACTAGGCCTTAACTTATTTTGAGAGAAATTTTCTTTTTTTTCGATTGGCATTTTATACGAAGAGAGAAAAACTTGAAAACTATACTAATTACCACTGGAGCTAATTTAATGATACCACACGTTCCATGTCATTACCAGAATACTTAATCAAAGTTGATCAAAAGAAACGGAAAACATCAACCAATATTTGAATGAAATTGGATTCTTTATCGTGAAACGTGCCAGTATGCCTTCGGCTAAGAAATCATAGCTGATAACGAGCGCAGCAGAATTAATCCCAATGTAATTTCTCGTATTACGACTAAGTAAATCGAGTTTTAGCCCGGATTATGATAAGAGAGATGAGTTTTTTTTTTTCAAAGAAATTTTTCCATTGTACGAGGAGAAATTTTTTTTTTCCCCCCCCCCCAATCTCTTCAGTCAGGATTACAAATGAATCACATTGAATCGACGAGATGAACTGATAAGATTGTAGGTTAGACAAGCAACTACATTATGTTCGAAAAAATGAGCCTAATGCATTTTCTGAATTCACAAAAATTTCCATAATTTTTTTTTACAGAAAAAATCTCTCTTGTATACCGGTTTGCTTATAAAGGCTCTGGTATGGTAACGAGGTCATGTAGTTCCTGGTGGAATTTTTTTTTCAAAATTTATAACCTCGTCAAGAAATAATTTTGGAGCGAACGAACGATTTTCCACCTCACTTCTTAGGCCTGAGGCCTCAAAATACGCGATTTATAGAGTAAAACTGCTCTATGCTTCTTAAACTTTCATCTAATTCTTTTCTAGCTTGGCACGTGAGTAGAGGGACTACAGAGGAGGGTTGTGAAAATTTTTTACAATTTTTTGATCACCAAAATGATCTGGAATTTGTCTTCGAACATTCTGAATGGCCATAAAAAAGTATCAATTTTGAGGCGAGCTGAGAAAATTTTCTGGAGGAGATTTTCCAGACCATGCTACACTACTCAAAATTTTTTCTATTTTTTTTTTTTTACAGGGAGGATGATAGTACTTGAATCTACAAAAAATCGATTTTTCCATCCCCCCTCCTCTCATAGAGATCAATTTGGATCGAAAAATTTTTTCACGTAGCACATTACTGAGGGATCATTTAATTATTCTCCGACCGAATTTCGCCATCATTCGTTCATTTTTCATGATTTTGGTTTTTTGAAGATTTCAGGATTGGTTAAAAATTTTTGAAGATCTGACTAACACCTCCCCCCCCCCCCTTCTGAAAAAAATTTTAAAAAATTCTAAAAATTGAAAAAATTGTCTGTCTATGCCAAAATTCAAATCCCCATGGCCATTGGAAATTTTCAAAATCGAATTGAAGGTCATTTTAGTGGTTGAAAAAATGTGAAAAAATTTCAAAACATTCCTTTAGTACCTCCATTCACGTGCCAAGTCTGAAGAAAAATCGCCGAAAGCCAAACGAGCAGATGAATATTTCAGACTTGATTTAAATTTTTTGAAGGCTTGACCATCACCTTCCTTCCTCTCCTTTTGACAAACATTCTAAAAAATGAAAAAAATTGTTGGTACACAGAGTCACAGACACACCAAAATTCTAATTCCCATGACCATTTGAAATAATCAAAATCAAATTCAAGGTCATTTGAGTGGTTGGAAAAATGTGAAAAAATTTCAAAACACTCTCCTCGAGTACTTCTACTCACGTGTCAAGTTTGAAAATCAAATCTAGACGAGCAGATAACATTTCTACTCCATAAATCGTATATTTCGAGACCCCCCCCCCCCCCCCCCCCTCCCCCCCCCCCCCCGAAGAGTGAGGTATAAAGTTGTTCATTGCCAATTCAATTTTTTGAAAGGGTTTTGATCGTATAATTTCCATTATCAGGGATATAGCGATTTTTTGATTTCTTCATTCGGGAGGGAAAGGGTGGTAATCAGGAAAAATCGTACACGATGGTTTTTTCAAAAAATTGACATCTTTTTCATCGCTATTGAGAAAGCTATCTCAAATTTCTCTCCATAAAGCCAAGAAATTTTTCGACTTTTTTTTTCAAAATTCGTCAAAACCCCGCAATTTATCCACAACTCAAACTCACGACTGAATTTTTCTTCTGCTTTCAGCGTTGCCCAAAGTTCGCGAGGATCTAATCGAAGAAGGATGCGAATCCGGCGACCACCAACCCAGGGCCCCGACGCCCTTACCCGGACACGGGCAACCGGCGCCCCAACACGATCTCGAGCAACAGCAACATACGCCGCAATCGCTGCCCGAAGAAGGCGAATTAGTCGCGGACCAGCACCCGACCTCTGTCACGGTACGTGAAGACGAAGAAACCGGTCTGGATCAGCAACCGCTCTCAGATGCGGGATCGGACCGCGGTTCAGCGGCGAGCTGCGGTGGCGGAGACGTGGCGGGACAAAATGGCGACGCGAACGGCGCTCGGAATACGTCGACTCCGCCTTCTCCAATGCATGGAAGGGCCGTACACATCACGCCTCCGGCCACCGTGGTAGTGGAACAGGAAATCGTCGACGAGAGCAAAGTTCCGAGCAACATAGTGATTAGAGACACCAGCGGAGAGTACCATTTGAGCTATGTTACGAAGGATGAACAAGTTATAAGATTCGCAGACGTGGAAAAGTTACGATATCCGGAGAATCTCGAACCGTCGCACAGTCCAGAAATGACGTATCAGCATAACGAATTTCACCTGTCGCAGCACGAAAATGCGGTCGCGCAGGCAGCCGCAGCAGCCGCCGCCGCTCATCATCAAGCGCATTTCGATCTCTCGCAGCACGATAACGGCGTTCACGACCATCAATCGGTAAATTCCAAGGATGACCAAGTTATCAGATTCGCCGACGTCGAAAAGCTCAGATACCCGGAAAACCTCGAACCGTCCCAGAGTCCGGAGATGAACTATCCGCATTCGCATTTCCATATGTCACAACACGATAACGCCGTCGCCGCCGCAGCAGCAGCAGCCGCCGCTCATCATCAGTCGCATTTCCATATCTCGCAGCACGATAACGGTGTCCACGATCATCAAAATGTATCGTCCAATTATTCCAGGTAAGGTTATCATGATATAATATCGTAATTTCGTATGGTTGATTATGCTTATCTATCGGTTGCGTGATAATTTTATAGAAATTGTTTTGAAAATGGGGGAATGGGAGGGGGGAAGGTGATGGTTTTGAAATATCAATAGTTTTTTGGGAGATTTTGGGCCACATTTTATTGATGGTGATTTTACGCGATGTCTCCACAGAGGTTTTGAGGGCAGATCGAATGCTTTAAAGAACTATGGAACTTTTTTGAAAAAAGTCAAAATTGATGAAAAAAATTGTGTTTTATTTAAAATTTGAGATCTAATGATCTGTTTTGAACCAATGACGCCATCCCCCTCAGTCAATTTACTCATTTCGATATTAAATTTATCCTCGTTTAAATAATTAGTATATTGACGAAAAATGAAGTCGAATTTACTAAATTCTTAACCTCGAACGCTCAAAAGGAGACCAAAACCTCGAAGATCGAGAAAAATGATCAATTAAAAACGCTGAAATGGGTTCAAAGATCGATCGTTTCAATTGTTAATAACTTGAACCATTACTCGTTATCTTAAAATAAATATTTTAGACATAACGCATGAAAATACGTATTAATCATGATAACTTTTCGCTACGTGATTCCCCCAATACTAAGAGTAATTCCATGGTTGGCTTTTATCTTTCGTTATCAGTAATTGTAATTATCTTCGCGGGTAATTATATGTAGTACTTATTTATGGGTAGAGTAGTATTAATATTACATGTTGTTTATACACTGGTTTCTAAAACATACGAACACTCGAACAGAGTGCAAAATCAATGAAATTGTTTTGCTGACGTGTGAGTGAAAATTGAGCTATGATTTTGAATGTTGATCGAAAAAAAGTTTCTGCCAAAAGAAATGTATGAATTGCTGACTATGAGAAGAGAAAAAAGGGAACAATTTGAAATTTGATGTGAAAACATTATTTATGCTTCCCAGAGGTGCTGAGATCCTCTTGAGGAATTACCCAATAATTTTCTTGGGCACCTCCCCCCTTCCCATTTTTGTATCCCTCCTAATTTTTTCGTGGCTCTAATAACTATAAAAATCCATCTTTTTACTTTGTTTTTCTTCTGTTTCTGGTCTCCAAACCATTAAAAATCAATTTTTCAACAAAAATTACGCGAGGACAAAAAGTTGGGAAAAAATTTACAAAAAAAAAGGGTGAAGTTTTTTAAAAAGTTGTCCTGTTGGTGAGTGGGGGGTCCCCCCCCCAAATCTTTTGAAGGGATCGTCCTCAAAATGGCTTCTCTGCATCTCTGATGCTTCCAATGAGAGATTTTTTGAAGAAAAAAAAATTAAAAGGCCCTAGAAAATTATTTTCTGAAAAAAAGAGAAGTCAATTGAAAATATTGAACGAAAAAATAATTTTCAATCAAATCGAATTTTTTGATTTTTTGAAAGAAGGGGAGGGGCCTAATTGAGACAAAATTTGTGAAAAAATCGGATTAATCGTTTTTAAATTTTAAATCATCAAGTATACATAGTTTTCAGAGAAATAATATTGAATCAGAAAACAGATCTTGATAAAATGAATTTTTTCTTCGAAAATTTTCAATATTCTGGTTTGAATAGACTTTTTAATTTTTTTTTCAATTTTCCCAAATTAGGTTTGAAAAAAAAATTTCTTGAAAATCATCATTCTTCAAATTTCAATTTTGCATTTAAACAATCGGTACACGCAGCGTGATTCAACAAAAAAATTGAAAAAAATTTACGAAATTCCCACGAAAATTTTTTTAACTCCGCATACGGAGTGCCCAACTGTCTACAAACAGAGGAGAGAGCCTGGTTGAGGGAAAAATTTGAAACTGGTTTATTTTCATGAAATCATCTTTGCATATAAAACGAATAAATTGTGATCTGTTTTTTGAAACTGGTTTAGGCTTACTGATTTGCAACAATTTGTGGATAACCCGCCCCGCCCTCTCCCCAAATGAAGCTACAAAAAATTTTATAGAGCTTAAAAAATGGACCATTTTTTGTCTCTTGAAATTTTCGAACCAGGCCAACTGTCTTTGAGATATTAATTGGTTTAAAAACTTTACTCAGAATCTGAGGTTTTGAAACCGGTTAATATATCTCAATAATCACTGAACTAGTTCAAAAATCGCAAGGGACAAAAATTTTTCATTTTTCAAGTTCTTCAAATTTTATCATACAAAATTTTCTGTAACTCCATTCGGTGGAGGGGGAATTATCCGGGAATGGTTGCGAACCAGTGAACCGGTTTTAAAAATAATTGTCACATTTTACTCTCAAAATTTTGCATAAAAATTGAAAATATTTTCTCATACGTTGAAATCCATATAATTATCCTGGAGCCGGATTACCCGTCATTCGTGAGCAGAAAATTTCTGTACAATTATTACAATTTTTTAAAAAATTCTTGAAAAATGAATCTTTCGATAAGAAATCGATTCTATTAACTCGAGCACTTCTCCTCGACATGAAACACAGACCAAACAATGCAAAGAATTTTAACCAAGTCCTATGTATACCATTCTATCACCTTCAATTTTCGCATAAATCATCAACAATATAGAAAAATGAAATTTAAAAACAAGAACAAAAAAAAAAAACCGCGATCGTTAACAATTAAAATCGAAAAATAGCTACCAGTGCCCGTTCCCAAACACATTCGTCGTCACCGTTGAATTTTCTAAGAACATTTTGCTGATAATATTTTTCGTTTATTTCCTTTCAATTCGGTCAAAACTTCCTTTCGAAGCGAGTTCTTTCATTTATTAGCTATAGGGACAAAAATTCAGACTTGGGATAAAAGTACCTAATACCCTCTCGACGCAACGTCTCGTATTCGATGATTAATACATCAAAATTAACAGGTTTTGAAATGAAAAAGAACAATCACAATGGGATAGTAGGTAAGGTACTATACGAACGTACGATCGAGTATTTTGACAAGCGTGTGTTTTTTTTGTTGTTTTGTTTACACTGTTTCCAATTCGTAGACACGATATCGACGATAGCGAAGGTAATATTATGGAAATGCTGATTGGATCGAAATGACCGAATCGAAAAATAAAGCGAAGCGTCGCATTCTTTAATAACCCACATTGAATCATTTGAAGTCATCTCGTCGACGTATTGATCGGTCAGCGAATTGTATTTCTCTTTGGTCGATTTACCAATTTAGAATACATACGTATTATGCTGCGTATATTTTATTTCTGATGGCCAATGTTACACTTGGGCTTTGAGTATGATCTAGAGAGATTTGCGTCTGGCGAGCACTTGGTGAATGACTATTTCTTACTGCGTAGGTCTAGGTACCCTCTGGTTCATTTTTTCATCAACATTTTCTGTGGAATTTTTTGTACATCTGGGCTTCCTCCGTCGGAAAGGTTATGAGCAGAGTTTGCCTATCTAGCATTCTGAAGTCGTTACCATCATTTAAAATGAGCGTTAAAAGCACCTGGCGTATTTTAATTTTACCAAGTTGATATTATGGCTTCACGATCGGTTCGAGTAAATAAAACTCGACAATTATGTCGTAATTTTGTATTTCGCGATGAATCAAACTACCAATTCCCCCTCACGTCTCGCCTAGCTCTTCGATCCAAAGCTCAAATGACACCATCACGTATACATTGGACGACACGTACTCTATACCTAGATAGAATAGAACACTGTACTGATGACATCCCACGTAAGAAATTCGACATCTGGATGATTAATACTCGAAGCTCGTTGATTTTTTCACCATTTTTCACGTTAGCTCGACGACTGACTTGCATCGTCTTCTTTATGAATTATAACCTATACGTACGTGTGCAATGTGCATCGCACAATGAGTTATTGTTTTTTACGTAATATTTCGCGCATAATATTCGTAACGTCGTCGATCGACCAGAATTTTTGTTTTCGTTCGTATCATGTTTACTATTCGCGTCGAAGCTTTGTTTACGTTTACTTTCACGAGCTATACCATACTATTCTGAGACTCGAGTTTAGTTTAATATTTTTTGATCGAATAAACTACATTATTACATTTTCGTCGTACAGGTTATGTGTGTGTGTTTTTTTTTTCATTTTGGCAGAAATAGAAATATACGCGTGGTATTGTAGATTTACGCGCGACTATTTTCATTCACGTTTCCTGTGTGTCGTTCATCTGCTGCCTGTAGCCTGTCGCTTCTTTTCGTTTATTACTTTTCTCGGAAATATTCCTTTATAGGTTTCGACTGGCGCGGCGGTGACGGTCAATTTTTTATATCAGCGAGCTAAAAAGTTTAAGATCAACAAAACCTGTCAAGTCGGTCATTAGAAGAATGTGTTGCATTGGCGAAAATTTGATCTCTCTGTTCACAATGAATGTGTGTACATGGCGCGCTATATTATGTGTAATGCGACGTCTGTCGTTTCATCGTGCCACGAATGCCTATGATGTGTTTTTTTTTTTCATTCGAGGCGAAATTTTTCGAGCACTGAAGGTGGATAATTTTCGTAAATAGTCAATTTTCTTATCAGCTGTGTGGTCCTAGTTAACTCGTTTTAAAATATGGTCTAGGGATTAAATATAGCTAATTATAGCTACCAGCTACCAGGGCTACGTAATCGTTATTGTCAAAATACATTTATTACGAATTGATCCTGGCAACTCGAACACGTTGTTTCACTTCTACGAACTGGAATAAAAAGAGAAAATCTGCCGAGACAGGCAATACCTTGACTCATATAGCGCAGTCAAATTAGCTCATTCGAGAGCGCAACTCAATATAAATGGGGAGGGGGGGGGATTTTTCGCGCCAAAATTTTCAAAGGAGTGTCCTAATCAACGTACAAAAACTCTCCCAAAATTGGTGCCGTGCTTCCCCCTCCCTAGATGTGCATTTGGAGAGGGCTTTCGACCTCTGAAATTTCATTTTGATCACTCAATTTAATGCTAATAGTATCATTGATGGACGATAGACATATTTTTGATTTGGCAAAGTGATTTTTTTGGATGGGAAGGGGGTGAGGGGGTTATTGGGTCATTTTCTGCCCCCAATTAAAACAGTAATGGCCCTTGCCGAATATGCTGCACAGACAAGATTATTTTTCTGTGATCTCTGGT
Organism: Paracoccus marginatus; assembly: GCA_900065295.1. Classification (NCBI taxonomy): domain Eukaryota; kingdom Metazoa; phylum Arthropoda; class Insecta; order Hemiptera; family Pseudococcidae; genus Paracoccus; species Paracoccus marginatus. Next base: position 10,506 of record FIZT01052351.1, read on the forward strand.
ATTTCCTCGAAATAAAGTTGCTAAAACACCAAATTGAGAAATTAAAGAAAGAACCGTACAATAGGGAGGGGCGTATCTCGCGTTGAGGGGGTCGTACAAAAAACTTCACAGAATCAATTTCATGTAAAATTTAACGCCCTTTAAAATTGTATAGAACTAATTTTTCGAAAAAGGTGATAGGAAACGAGAAAAATGCAAAAAACTGTCTTGGAGAGCACAAATTTCATGGCAATCGGTACACCCTCTCAAGTATTTTGAACGCAAAAAAATTTCCAATTCATCCCAAGTGAGATGTCGATCTGATTGGACGATCATAATTCATGAAAATTGGGAAAAAAAATAATATTGACAATCGAGACCGGTACAGTTCTGATATCGAGACACCGCGAGCGGCGTCTGTCAATCGTAAAGAAAAAACCGCTTATTTTACCTCGTACACGACATTCCATCAACGAGCTATTATAATGCAGAAAAGAATGCTCTACGGTAAGCAGAAAATACGCGTATACCTAGTGATCCTCGGCGGTTGCCCGCGGTGACTCGGATTCTTCTCACTTTACCGCATTGTGGTCAGCCTGCGTGTACCGTATTTGCATATTTCGCGTAATACGACGAACCCCACACAGAAGGAGACTGCGTAATACGTACACAGCGAGCTATGTTCATAATGAAAATTTTTTTGTGGTGAAAAAAGACTATAGAAGTGTCGAGAAAAACCTTTGTAAACATCTGTGCGAGTTGCTCGGTTTAGGTGGCTCAATTTGACCATTGTCATGTCTAACAATAGGTTTCTCGTATACCTCCACCTTTGCATGCAACTGCATTTTTTTTTCATTCTTGAAAAAACAGCACCCCAAAGTGCGAATGACTAGACAACTTCGGATGTAAAGTGTATTGCTGAAACAATGGCAGGGTGAATTTCCAGGGATTTTTTTTTTCGCCCGCAAATAAATTTCTCGACTAACTGTATTTTTTGGCAGGTAATTGTCTAGCTTTCTAGTGGTTTCGTTCAAATTGTGACAAGTTTTGAGTCGAAACTGAACCCATAAACATGTCGTAATAACAATACCAGCCGGATCATTGTATTAGCCTCGGCGGGGTAAAAAAATTTTCCGGTTCGATTAAAACAAAAGGTTACCAGGTCCAGCTGTCGTTCGTCTTCTTAACGTTCAATTTACGTTATACGTGGTATATGGTAAGCTTATGAGATGTGTAGGTATTTCCTATACCACCCTCGTCTTAGCACGCGATAAATCCGCATAACCATAAAGAGACACGTGCCTTTATTAGACGTGTGCCTGACTGCCTATACATTTTCAATGAGAGTTCCACGTATACCTACAGCAGTCTGCTACTCGTTTCTTGTTTTACGTAAATTTGTCTTTTAACATCGATTGTCAATTACGTACCTAGCTGAGCGTCTCGACGACGAACACGAGTCGGTCTCGTTTATGAGGCTGACGCCACCGCTGACGACCGTTACAGGATGACTGTTCTCGCTTCAATTGTTCGCCAACGCATTCGCACCTTGGTTGACCAATTTTTCCAACCGCGCGATGAATTTTTTCTTTTTCGGTCGTCGGCGAAAATGCGGGCTTTTTGTAACGATTTCTTGGCCTCTCGATGACGGTGGCTATACGGAAATGCGCGATGATGTTTCGACTTTCGATGCCCTGCAGTCGACACTCTCCTCGGAGAGTTCGTTGATGTATCTATAATTCTACATATATGTATGTACTTATGTACGTTCCAGTATTTGGGGGAAAAAGAGAGAAGAATTCGCGCCTTGCCTTGAGAGTATTACGTGTAGTATGTAGTGTACGGAGCGCAGTATGCATATACAATTCCCAACGGGTATAAAAACAAGCGATTTTCAATGCGTGTTACAACACTTGGTATCGTTTTTAATCGTCAACAACGACCGTAATATAATATTCTTTCGAGAATAGCGCTATTCGAGCACATAAATTAACACCCAAAACAACGAAACAAAAAAAAAAATTACCAAAAGTATGACTCGCTCTGTGTTACCACAGGCACATGAGCTCGTACTTCGGCTGCGAAGAAATTCCCTGAGGCGTCAACCGCGGCTGTAAGGGGAGTAGAGTATGGAGTTATTTTTAGAAAATTGGGGAATTTTTTTGTTTCAAAATTATCCTTGAAAAAATATTAAACTGCCTGTGATATCGCTAATTTTTTTTTCAAAATTAAAACCAAATTTATTGTTTCTTTTGTAGTTGATATTTTCTGTGTTTGACCCCCCCCCCCCCCCCAAAATTAAAACCAAATTTTTTTTTTTTTTTTTGTTTTATTTTTTCTGTGTTTGCCCCCCCCCCCCCTCCAAAAAATTGAAAAATTCTTCATATTTTCATTGAAAAGTATTTCTTGTTTTTTTTTTGTTTTGAAAAATTGAGGGAAAGGAAAAAATTATTTTTTGATGTTCCATCTTACAAGAATGAATTTTTCAAATGTGACCACCGTCACCCCCCTCCCCTCCTCTGAAGAAAATTACGTGAGTGATTTTTGTTTCAACACTTTATTTTGTTTCTGGTAAATTTCTTCCCTTGTTAGCTTCCCTCCTGGCCCCTCAGAACTTCCTTATTTATGTTTCAATATTTTTTTCCGTGAAAAATCATTTTACAAAAAAGGTCATCTCATTCTGTTTTTTTTTTTATAATTTTTCTTTCAATTTAGCCCATCGCACTTCTGAAAACGCAAAAAAATTGATCAATTTCAACGTATTTTACTAACCCCTTCCCCCCCCCCCCCCCCCAAAAAAAAAAAAAAAAAAACCCCCCCCCCCCCCAAAAAAAAAAAAATCAATAAGTTTGTAATTTGATTAAAAGATATTTTTAGATTGAATATTTCCACTTCATTTTGTTTCTTGCAGAGTTTTTCTCAATTCACCCCCTCCTCTCTTTCTCGAAAAAAAATTTGAAAAAACTTGAAATTTTTTCAAACCTGCCCATGGACGCAGTGCACATTGAAAATTCTTCTTTAAAAAAAAAAATCCAGCTCCAAAGGACTCCTACGCCGCCCCCTTGAGTATTCCCAAGACAGATACATATCTCGCTCGAGTACTGTTCATCAATAAAGAGATAAATTCGTTATCGCGTTCGTCTTCGTACACGCGACGCGACGTCATGTCACACAGGCATTCAATTGCATCTACCGATCTGGATCTGTGTGTGTGTTTTGGTATGAAGAAAATTAGGTGGCATTGAACGATCACATAAATCGTGCCGGATCGGGTAAACATCGTCCACCACTTTTGGTCAGTGTGTTCGGCAGCCGACGAGAATGCAAGGCCATCGATGGCCATCCGACGCAATCGTTTTCGCACATATCGAGAACGAAAGTTTTTCGTTATTCGGTTAATGGACGCTAAACGTACATTGTCGATCGCGCTCGTAGTAATGATAAAAGAAATCGAAAGTTAACGCGAGTTTTGTAATTTTATCAACGCACAAATCGCCCGATAACCGATTTCGAGTCGTATCTCGTACCTCCGCGATAAGAGTATAGCGCCGCTGGAATGCATCTGGGGTCGTCTTCGTCGATGAGATAAGAATATTAGCATCACCTTTACTTCGTGGATCAGAATGATCGTGATGACTTGAGTAGCGGTGAAATTATTGCAAGGTATGTGGCGTAGTTTTAGTATCGTTTTACGGTGATAGTTCGCGAACGTAGTGTGAAAAGAAAATCGATAATTGTTTCGGAAAGTTTTTGTTTCGGTACTCGGTTCGGTTTCTTCGGTGGTCCATCGAGCTGGAGCTGGAGTGTACGACGTACCCTCTTCACTCTTATACTTGGCACAAACGTGGCGTAGACTATGTTCGAAGTCGATATTAAACCCGATACTAGTACTAAAAGCTGGGAAAGGTGATGCACGAATGCGATGATCGATCGCATAATTCATCCGTATAGCAAAATTTATACGTAGAATTACAACCATCGCAACGATCGAAAATATTCATTTTCCTTACGTTTGTTTTTTACACCTTTGTTTCAGTCCAATGTATTCCAGATCGTCGTCTATATACGGTAACAACGGGCCGTCAGTGCCACCTCAATATTTTTCACCACCTAGTCCTGTCAATAACGACGTAAACGTACATAACATTAACGCAAGCAACGCGAATTTATGGTCGACCCAAAGTAAGCGATGAAATCCTCGGCTGCGGCTCTCCTCATTGGCTCATTTCTCAATTTGATTTTTCTTTTTATTTAAATTTTCCAGTCAGCTCGGACGAGAACTACTCGCCGACCAACACGAAACCGAACTTGGGAAGCATACAAACGTCGACGGGCTCGCTGAGCGCGTCCTTACCAGCGATCACGCAGCGATACTCGACGCACATTCCGACCTTCAGCAGCAGCCGATGTAGTCCTTCGTATTCGAGCGTGCCTGGTACCCCTGGAGGGTGTTTCCCATCGGCAGTCGAGTCCTGGTCGGCGCCCGGACTGACCAATTATCCTAATACCGACGGTCAAATCAATTACGTTACGATGCAAGTCTCGGGCAGAGGCAGAAATCCCGCAGGGTCGTTGACTCCGTTCTCAGCCGCTTCGTCGCTGGCAGCCCGTAAGTACTTGGGGTTTTACTTATTTTATCGGGTCGCATAAATGCAAGTTGTGGAAAAAGGTGTAGATTACCTACGCAGGAAAGCGTAATCTCGTGCTGGAATTTTCAGCCGGATGATGATGTAGTCGTAAGGTATGAGCGTGAAAAAAATGATGATCTGCGTGAGTTTTATGGGTATATATTTTAGGGTTGTCCATATTAAAAAATTTTTGAAATGTCAAGTTGCCACCCCGCCAC
>FIZT01052379.1:0-10193 GCA_900065295.1 Paracoccus marginatus
CTCACCGAATTTGGTCAAAATCCAGGGTATGTTTTTTATTTCACTCCACCCTACTGTACAGTGTACCTACATCGAATTTCCTCGCCAGAAGAAAACGTTTCTAATCAAGATGAAATGCTATTTTAAAAAAACAGGTACTGTAATCGCGAAAGAATCTAATTCACATTCTACGTACCTCGGTATTTTTTCTACACCTCTCGATTCCGCGTAAATTTCTACCACAACCGAACCATTCACAGCCATATCGGCCCCTTTGAGTCACAGTCATTCATAACTGGAAAATTTTCATTCCAGGAGACCCTCGATGATTCATTTTGAGCACTATACATTTAGGCAACGTGTACCATTGTACCTATTTTACGTACTATTTTCTTATTCTCACCTTCGAATGTCATTCACATTGAGCACCGTAACCGTCCCGACGGCAACGAGAATGCAATCCGGTGTACTCGAGCGTCCTTCTAGAAACTTTTTTTTTCGCCGATCCGTACTCGTACGCCCCGATGACATGGTGGCAGTCCACTTTGGTAAAGATCATTGCACTACGCAACCTTATCAGTTACACACGCACATACGCTGCGGCCTAGTATACATATTCTCGCCGCGATACGCGTGTTGTTTGTTTACAATACGATGGCCGTTCGAGAAAGATGGTGCGCGCGAGCCGGAGAGTATGTTAAAAGGAAATTAACACCGTCCGTGTCGAGTGCGCCTTAATCTAGAATGAAAATAAATAACTGGTTTGGTGGTGTTGGCATTCTGCGTATACTTTCACCTTTGCTATTTTTAATTTTGTCAGAATGTAATCTGCGTCGCCACCTTTGCCGATGCGAGCTGTTAATCATCGACAACCGTTAAACTTATCAGCGAGATTTTAAACAAGTTTCCCCTACAAATGGATGAATGGTCGAGTTCGCTGCGCGTAACGCGTATACATTTTACTGGACGATGAGACTGCGAGGAGAAAGGAAACCGTCGTACTTTCCCAAATTGCCAGAGACGAGCTTGGGAGATTTACGCAAGTATATACGGCTACAGGGCTATAAAGGGTTTCATTACCAGGCTATACACATACGATGAAAGGGAGCCGCGCGCGTACAGGATATACCATTTATGAAGCTCGGCAAGTGACACTCGCGAGTCGAACGACGACGCATCTAAAAAGGAAGCTGCGCGTAATGCAGCCGAGGCAGCGGCCACCGTATCGTGGACCATAACTAGACGCTAATTTTGCATTTGCAACTGCGACCAATGCAACCAGTTTAAATGAAAACTCGGCTAACTGGTTTAAACGTGGTCACTGGGTACTCAACGGATCGAATATTACGTGAAAGGAAGCACGTATGCTGGCTAAATCTCGGATATAAATTCTGCGGCGCGATCGTATATAGCTATGCGGTTGAGCGGGCTCGCAGGCTCAATGATCAATCGCGGATGAAAATCCCCCTCGCGATAAACAGGCACGCGCAATGGTGGCGCTTCGAATAAGCTAAAGTGCGGACGGACTCGCGTGCAGTATGCACGGTGTACATGTACACCGCAGCCAAGAGGGCAGCGGTAAAGTCTGACTCTCTTATTCGTCGCGTATATACATGCACGTAGAGCATTATACGACGTGTATCACGCAGACAGACACACAGACACGTATATTGTAGTACTACGAGCGAGTATATATGCACAGTACACTACACACAGAACACGCCGCGAGTTCTCTCACTCTTTAACCTAATTTTCCAAAGGCAGCGCCAGCGCCGCTACGCTGTCCACGGCCAACGAACTTCTGTCCCAGATTAACACACCGAAGCGGCCGCCCCGCTCCGCTTGCCCCGCTCGCGCTCTTATCATCCTTTCGATATCATTGTAAACAATAAGCGGGCACTGAACGATGCACGGCTACAGACACACACAGCCCAGTATACCGTAATAATACGAGTACACCTATAAACTTCCCTCCTACTGGCCACCTTACCTATCGTCGTCCTCGTCGCCCCGACAACTTGCCCCGTCGCGTCGTCCCACCGCATGCGAAATATCAAACCGAACGTATCAGCAATTTACCTGTCCGTACAATGTATACAACAATTGATGCTGCGGCTTATTATTAATATCATTATTCATGTATCTGATTATAGCTATAGTACTTAAACAGTCATCTGGCCAAGAAAAATATCACCTATTGGTGTCCCTCACCTTTCGCCTTTTTTCTCCTCTCTCTCTCTCTCTTCATCAGTCTCTTTCTACTCGTACCTACCACATACAATGCCCAAATACATGTGTATTACCCGTACCACACACACGTTTTTTCGATTTTCTCAAATTTTAGACGAAATTTCACGACGCACGTCTTTCGATAAGCGGACACATCAATCGAATGATGTAAAAATGCTGATACGAATAAGTATTATCGGCGGTAAACAGGGCAACGCAACGTGCGTTTGATCGTATCGGACGTCAACACTGACATACCTTTAGTCCGGAATTAGCTCGCGTATACCGAATTGAATTCCAAAGCACTTGTTTCCCTGTAGGTAGTCCAGATTCCGTGTTTATTCTTCATTCTGCCGAGTCAGATCTTTTTATAGCGGCCAGGATTTAGAACTTGCACGTAGACACAGTATCGTGAAAAATCAATCGTGCGAAGTTAATTTGCAACTATTTTTCAGGTGAAATGGGTTTGGCTCGTTTTGAAGTAGCTGGGTAGGATGTGCTGAGGGGAGGGGGAGGGTGGATTCGAGAAAGCGCTGGTTTAGCGAATTTGGCAAAAAAAAAAAAATGTGAGATAAAGATCATAAAGTTACTCGAATTGAATTTTTTTTTTCGATTTCAGTTTTTTTATGCGTTTTCAATATTTTAAAATTTGTTACAATTTTTCCCATTCCTAGGAATTTTAAAAAATAATCAAAAACTTTTTTTCGGTTTTCCAATTTTTTGCATGGTATTTCCAGCTTTTCGAAATTTTCAATATTTTTCAACTTCAGATTCCCCAACATTCGCTTGTTTTCTTAATTTTTTTCTCAATTTTGTTCTTCAGTTTTTCACCTTTTTTACTTTTTTCATTGTTTTTCAAATTTTCAAAATTTATTCGGTTTTCGGAATTGTTCAATTTCTAAGAATTCCACTTTGGTAATTTTAAATTCATCACAATTTCTCCATTCCTTAACTTTTTTTTCAATTTTTTGTTTTTAGAATTTTTTTATTTTTTTGTGATCTTTCAGTTTTTTTAAAGATTCAAATTCGTCAAACTTTGTTGATTTTTAAAATTTATTCAAATTTCAATTTTTTATTAATTTTTAACTCTGCATAGTTGATTGATTTTCCATAACTTTTTCAATTTCAGATCTTCCAGGATTTTTTTGATTATTTATTTTTTTGAAACTTCAAATTCCTCAAAAATTTTTGTTTTTGTTGATTTCCCAAAATTTTCTAGTTTTTTCAATTTTTAATCTTCGAGGTTTTTTTTAATTATTCAGTTTTCCTCAAAAAATTTTGTTTTTCTCAAATTGACATTTTTCCAGACTTGGTCACTTTTTTGGTCATTTTTCAATTTTTTATAAGGTTTTTAATTTTCAAAATTTCTCTCAATTTTTATAGTTTTTTAATTTTTTGTTTTATGTATTTTGTTTATAGAATTTTTCGATTTTTTTAGATTCTTCCATTTTTTTTACTTTAAATTCCACAAAATTTGTTGATTTTTCAATTTTTTCAATTTTTTAGAATTTCCCATTTTTACATAATTTTTCAGCTTTTTCAAGTTTCAATTTTTCAACATTCTAGCTTTTCAAAATTTTTAGGAATTTTGAAGTCCTCACAATTCTTTTGCTTTTTTCATTTTCAATTTTTTTGTGATCAATGATCATTTAATTTTTTTCAAAGCTTCAAGTTCGTCATTTTTTTTACATTTTTTTTGAATTGATTTTTTTTTGGACTTGTTCTCTTCTGTGTAGTTTTTTACTTTTCAAATTTCATCAATTTTTCATAATTTTTTGAAATTTCAAATCCCACAAAATTTTTCAAATTTCTTCATTTTCCAATGTTCTCCATTTTCTTCTGATGATTTTCAAATGTTTTTCCATCGAGCAATAGAAAATTTTCACATCAGAAAAAAAAGTACTCGAATGCACCAATGGACAATAATTTCTCAACATTACGACAACTTTAATGAACATTCAGCGCATACAGTTGCCAAATACGTACTCTATTTTACGATTTGGACAAGGAAAAGGGAACCTCCCGGGTTCAAGGAAGGAGAGACTCGCGCATATACGACTACGACAACGCCGACCGACGCCATAAGTATACTACATCTACAATTCTACATCGAAAGGGAATGCAGCGCAGCGGCCCGCCAGCTCGTAGCTCGGCTTGTACTCGTAAATACCTACTGAATACAAAAAGCGACCGGTACATGATACGTGTGCGGTACGCGGTACGCGTGTAGTCATTTACCTAATTTCGCGAGACCGCAACAACCTTAGAATTTATTACCTAAAACGGTTAATCGCAATGTGATTCAAAAAGCAATAAAACGTTAAATAACAATACAGCCATAGAACGGCCAACCGAGCTAAACATGATAATCAAGCGAGGCTATGCAATTCACCGCCGCTCCTGGCGCTGATCGCTGGTCGTTGGTCGCAAAGCCATCCACGCGGTACGGACGTCGCTTCGTCGTCGGATCGAGGTCAGAATAAATTCGCGAAGCTTCTAACATATAACGCCACAGTCGAGTACACAGAATAGACGACCCCCCCCCCATTCGACGTACATATGTACTATGTACGTATGTAGGAATTCGGCCGGCAAGCGGCGCATATAAATAGAGACGATCAATTGTACTGAAATCGATTTTACGTAATAATTCAACGTCTGCGGGCGTTTCCGCGTGCGTTGAACTCGTCTCTATTATATTCTTAAGGTCTCGTTTTAGCATATATGTTACAATTTGTGACACGTATATGTTGAGTAATTAGTTTTTCTCTTGCAGCGCCGGTATCGGCAGCAGCCAGCCAGCGCAGTGAGTAACTGAGTATCAGTCGATAGGCACATAAAGCTATACTGTATGGTAACTCCACCTTGTATGGATCGGCCTTGCGGCCACGACTCATGCCAATTATGGAACAAACAACGAAAAACAGGAAGTAATTTATTTTCGCCAATTGTGGGACTGGGTATACAATTATACATGTAGGTATAGATTGGCGCAAGGGCGGGCCATTCCGTATAAAGGCGAATCGTTTCATTTGATACTGGTGAAATTCAATTCATCGAGATTTCAATCGATCTACGAGTAGAATAATACGAAAAAAAAACCACAACGTTTTACTATACTCGTAACCGGTACGTACTACGAACTTCCATTTTACACACGACGTCGAATAGCCTGCTCCGATTTACGTGCAATTTTACCTTCCCTTTGGTAATATTCTCGCCACGTGGTACACCTCAGGCCTCCTTACAGTTCAGGTGAGCCAGACAAACACGCGTCCCAACATAAGAAATTCCAATGCATGTGTCTCACAGCACTACCGCATTTTCGTCGAGCTTCAACGATGAAATATTTACCAAGAGTGAGGAGAGAGGATCGGAGTGAGATGACAGAATTTCAGCCAATTTCTCAAAGAATTTGTTTTTCGGTGGATTGATAAATGGTTTCATTTCGATTCATCGATCAGGTTTTCGATCAGTTATCGAAATCCTATTTTACGTTCAAGTTTTTCAGTTTCGATAAATCGACTAATTTCTCCAGTAAGTTAAGTATCAACGAATCAGTTAATTTTTCCAATTTCGATACATCGACTAATTTTCCCAATTTTAATAAATCTATACTTTTTCGATTTTGTGAGATCGACAGGATAACTTTTCGCAGATTTGATAAGAATGAAAATTTTTCCAATACCATCGAGTTTTTATGATTTTTCTAATTTTGATGCACTCCACAACTTCAACTCCAACTCCATCCGCCGCTCGTTCCAGATCAAAGTCACCCACACCTCTCGCTCCTCTCCTCCTCCACTTCTGAGTGTCAGCTTTCTTTTCGCCTACTATAACGCCCTGGTAATGAAATTCATCCGCATAAATGCTCCGATTTAAAGTGGCCGTTTCATATGCTAATGAATTTCCACCCATTATCATATAATTTTCTTCCTCTCCAACGAGACCATCAAGAGATCGCCGGTCGACACCCAAGAATAGCTCGTATTCACCTAAATTCCACCATCTTGCCCCGACCCACCGGTCAACTTTCACTTTCGCGCTGCTCGTCGCGTTAAACTTTACAGGCGCGCTGTCGGCCTTATCGCTTGGCAAATTTTGCGGCGCTGATGCGAAATAGACGGAGAGAGATGCGAATAAATGGCGGAAAGGTCGTTGAACCTGGTACGATGGAAAGATTTGCAAACGAAGGAGTGAAACGAGGCGCGGTATTCGCAACGACGAAAGGTAGCTCGTTGTCGTTGTCACAGTTTTACTCGCGAACGTCAACGTTATGTTATAACGTTGACTTTGACGTTTTGAAGAAAATATTCGCAGTTCGCTGCTGGTAAAAGATATGTAGGTACGAGGCCGGGCGCGATAATTTATAGCGAAAAGTTCTTTTATTATTATGTTCTTCGTTCAGTATTCACTATGTTGTACGGTGGTGTACGGCGCACCACGCCTATACCATAACGTAGGATATTGTTTGCCGCACGCCAGCCCTCCTCTACTTCTCCTCGCAGTTGGCGGATTTTTACCTCTGTACGGGTAGAAAATTGTACGTATACCTAGTTCGAGCTAGCAATAGTCGAAAGGAAGAGTTGGGTTTTCCATGGGCTTTGGGCATCGACTTTCTCGTTCGGGTAACTTTCGTAAGTTGTTATTGAAATCGTGCGAGTATAAAAATGTAGGTACCTCTGCTGTACCGGGGTTTAGCGAGGGCACTGCCTTTTTTCCCACATGCCTGCGTAGTCTACGGTGTCACTAAACTTTCATGGACGAAGTATCGAGAGATCTACTTTTACATAGATTCCATCTAACGCCGTCGGTTACACATCTCGGGGCTCATACACTGAGCATCGAGCACTGAGTAACACGTACGAGTACGCTGTGGGTACTAAGCGGGTGTGCGTGGTCTGGCGTCACATAATCCGACGACAAGGATGTGAAATTATATACCGTGTAGCGAGTTTGTCTCTTTATAATCGTGTACGTTTATTGGCCTGCGTTTCAATGTTTACACATAATTTAGACGAATAAACGTTTGCATAAGATGCGCACTGATGTCACAATAAGGCTGCGAAGGGGCAAAGCAGCACGTCTTTCTGGCTATCGCGATCGTGTTGTAATTATCCGTACCGAGAGGAGGGAAAAATTTCGAAATTTAGTGCAAATTTGAAAATCTCATCTTTCAAAAAAAAAACCTACTCAAAATGAGAAAAATTCCATCAAAAAAATTACCAAGAAATCGAATTAAATTTTCGACAAAATCTCAATATCGAATTGATCGTCGCCACCCCTGCCCATGTCACCCTTCTACAGTTTGAAATTAACCGAACGTCAAATTTTTTCGTCCACTCGACTTCTGCCACGAGATTTGCTCTTTCACAAGAAGACCAAATTACACATCATTTTCTCTAGCGACCACTGCCGGGTAATTTTTACGAATAATCAACGTTCGAAACGAACCGGCGACATGGACGACACTCGGTAATTCGATCGAGTCGCTTTGGGACTTTCTCTAGGCGCAGAATAATTTGGCGACTCGACGGTAATGGGAAAAAATTGATAATATCGTCTCGTAAAACAGTATACACGCGTCAGGGTATAAATACCACTGCATGCGAGAATTTCGCATCGCGAGTATTGGATGGGCAAATTATATGTATAGAAGTCGTTACGTGTATCGCGGCGGCACGCCGCTCGTAAACTCTCTTCGCTTCTTTCTCCCTCTTATACATTCGCCAACATAATCGAACGTAACATCTGGGTGATAATTTTGAACTTTTTACCCGCTCCGAGCGCGCGCGGTCATTGACTGCGGTGTTTTGATTAGTGACCTCATTTTCGGTCTTTCTCTCTCGCTCGCTCGCTAGCTCGCTCTTTCTTTATTTCCATCTCGCGCCGCATATTGCCATCTATATTGAAGAAAAAATAATAACTTTATTGTAAGATTTTAATTCGATTGCATTCGTGTCGTTTGTTACGCAATGCAGAAATGATGTATGAGGTGTAGGTACGCTCCTTACTGTGTTCCATCCTACTCCTCTATATAATGATTCGATTAATCGAGAAAATTAATTTGAGAATCGAGTATATTGTATTGTTAATCGAAAATTTTTATCGAATGCTGGACCGAAAGGCTCATTATAGACTGTCGATTTGATGCAAATTGCACACCCACGAGCGGTTTTATACAAATGCAAAATGTCAATTCGTGAAATTTTGCAATTGTAATTTTTTCTTAAATCAGACTTCTGAAAATTTTCTCACAAATTGTAGTTTTTCAAAAATTTTTCAAAATTTCAATTTTTGCAATTCGTTCTGAGCTGCCATTTCGTTGAAAATTTTTATTTTTTAAATTTTGCACACAAATGCTGATTTTGCAATCTTCTGAGAAATTGCAATTTTCGAAATTTGCACAGAATTTACAAATTTTGCAGTTTTGATCGAAATTGCAATTTTTTAAAAAATTTCAAATTCCAAATTTTTTTTTTGAAATTTCAATTTCTGAATTTGGTTTCAGAGTTGTAATTTTTTGCAATTTGCTCTAAGCTGAAATTTGTTAAACTGCCGTCTATTTCAATTTTCTTATAAAGTGCAGTTTCTGAAATTTCGCACCGAAATACAAATTTTGCAATTTCGTTCAAAATTGCAATTTTTCATTTTTTTTTTCAACAGAATTGCCAATTTTGCAATTTTATTCAGAACTGAACATTGAGATATTTTTTCAGAAATTGCAGTTTTTGAAATTTTATTCAAGTTGCAATTTTTGGCATTGGTTTTAGCTATCAGGATTGCAGATTTTCACAATTCCATTCAAATATGGCACATTTTGCAATTTGTTCTCAGCTGCACTTTTTTAAAAATTGCAATTTTTGAAATTTTGTACAGAGCTGCAACGTTTGCAAGTTAAATAAAGACTGCACTTCCTGAAATTTTTCTTAGAAATAGTAGATTTTTAAATTTCTTAGAATTGCAGATTTTCGTAATTTTGTTCAAAAATTGTAAATTTTGCAAAGCAATTTTTTTTGAAAATTGAAATTCAAAATTTTGCAGAAAATCGTAATTTTTGCTACCTCACTCAAAACTGCACTTCCACCAATTTTTTTTTTTTGGAAATTGAAGCTTTTGAAATTGGTTTCAGAATTGCAATTTTTCATAATTCGTTCCAAACTGCTATTTTGTTAAAAATTTGAAGCTTTGAACTTTGCACACAATTGCAACTACTTTTGCAATTTTATGTGGAATTGAAATTTTTGAAATTCTTTCAGAAATTGCATTTTTTGGAACATTGCTCAAAATTGTAATTTTCGATGTTTTGCTAAAGTGCGATATTTTGCCATTTTTTTCGTTTTTTTTTTTGGTTTTCTCGTATGATATTCTACCCAAATTTTCATTTTTGATGAATTTTACATTTGTTAGAATTTTGTTTTACATTGCAGTTTTTTAGTGAACTACCTTTTTTGCATTAGAGCCAAAATATGCATATCAAAAATTTTCGACTCAACACAGCAGAAAGGAAATTCAATTTTCTGCAATTTTTTATCCTTTCATTTTCCTCATAGAACCCTTAGTTTGGGTGTAAAACGAAAAATATGAAAAATTTATAAATTTTTCTACTCTACCTACATGCATATTGCCAGGTTCCCACCCGTTTTTCCGAAGCCGAAATCCCGAACGGACATTTTCCCGAATGGGATATCTCACGAATTCCTTTTTCCCGAATCCCTTTTCCCGAATGCCGAAATCCCGAATCCTTTGTTTCCTGAATGAAAAAAAAACACGCGACTTAAAATTTTCAAGTCGGTTTCAGTGATGTTAAGTGATTGGAATTTTTTGAAAGCTACTACTTACAACTTCTTACTATTAGTTCATTTTGAAAAACTACTACTTACTACTTCCAATTCCTCAACAATGAATTGCTACTACTTACAACTTCCATTTCCCACTATTTCAACTACTACTTCCACTTCCACTTACTACTTCCAATTTTTTTG
>FIZT01052385.1:0-22366 GCA_900065295.1 Paracoccus marginatus
TTCCAATCGATTGAGGGGGTCGTAATTAGTGTACATACCAAATTTCAGACTTCTAGCTTTACTTGAAAAAATTTTAATAATTTTCGATCTCGTAGTCCATTTAGTCCCAAAATCAATTTTCAAAAATTCGCCAAAAATCAAGGGGCAAACTTCAGCACTCGAAATTTTGGTTCTGGGAGCACTTTTACATGCTCTATCGATCTGCCTTGGTTTCAACTCAAAATCGATCCGCCGGTTCGGGTGCTTCCCTTGTTAGCAAATTTTTTATAACTTTCCTGTAATCTTAATGTGATTGTAAAATTTTGAAAATAGTGAATTTATTTTTTAGGTACTTTTTTAAAAATTTCTCTTTGAACAGATTTTTGAAAAAAAAAATCAAATTTTCACGAACTACTTATGTACTTTTTTGCAGCTTACATAAAAATTTGAGGACAACTTTTATTCCAAAAAATTTTCCAAAAATACTTTTCTATACATTCCTTCTATGCAAAAATCAAATTCTTCTCATGGTGTTTTTTGATTTTTTAAAAATTCAATTTAATGATGCATCGAAATTCTAAAAAAAGTTTAGATAAATCGCTTAAATCAGAGTAAAAAATCATCATAAAATTAATTTATTTTCTGTTGGTAATATTTTATGAGGTGAGAAAATTTTCATATTTTATTTTCAAAAATCATTGAATGGTGCACTTTCCACTTCTAGAATTTTTCACCAAGCGTAGAAACGACTCTGGTATCTTTTCATTGTTACCTATATTTTTGCTTGGTAATTATCTCAGGAAAGTCAAAAGACAAAAAGACCCTAAAAATTTTATATTAAATAAATATTTATTTGGGGTAAATTTAATAGAATAATTTATTATATTAAAATTTTTTAAATATTAAAAAATTACTTTAGGGATAACAGGATAATTAAATTTAATAGATTAAATTAAAAATTTAGGTACCTACACTATCAATTAATATCACATCCTTAGCTACGAGAGATTTCCCTCTAATTAACTCAAAATCAAAGGCAAAAAATGATGCTTTTCACCGTCAATCTTGACCTCTGCCTAGAATATAATTAATTGGCACCTTAGTATGTATAATAATCCCTCTGTTCGAATTTGAGCAAAACTTATTGAAATAGGCCTAACGAGCACCTAACCAGGAATCGAAAAATAGCCGCGTAATATTAATAAACCCGCAGCAGCTTCGGCGGCTGAGTTTTGCACGTAATGTACCTACTCGGACTATGGACGTTATATAGTGTTTCATTTTAATGATATTCCTTTTTCGCTGCGAAGTATGGAATTTCGTGCCAGAAATTCGGTTAGTTTGCGATGAAATTACGTAATTAACACGAGCAAGGTATAAGTTTCAATGCACGGTCAAGCATCAACACCTTGCTATCTATATGAATTACCTACCTATCTAATACCTGGATATATTTTTAATTTCACAAAAAACGTACCGTATGCGATGAAGAAGGGTAAAAAAAAACCACAGGCACGAATTGGTTTTTTATTTGCTAATATTGTAACCGATGATTAGGGATCATTAAACCGAAGATGGGATTACACCTTATATAGTGAAATGTGTCGAATTTAATATTAAGACCGTGGCGTCAAATCGAACACGTTTTTCTTTATTGACTAGTCGAAGAACTGGATCTGAATTAAAATTAATAAACCGGTGTAAGTGTTGTGTTATTATTACGCTGGAGCCGATAATGTCCGCCATTTAATAATGTTGTTTCTATAAGTACGTACCTACGTGTACACGTACGTAGGTACGTGGGTATGGTTGAGTTTTTTCTCTCATTTTCACACGATTTTGAACTCATTGTGCGTATATTGCTTTAACCCTTGGCATATTTTACCGGCAGAGGTTATTGCCAGAAAATAGTACCTATAAGTATACTTTGTGAAAGTTGGAATCGGTTTGGAAACGGCAGGTGTTGAAGGGAGTTTTCGTCGTGTACGTTGGAGACAAAATGTACGTATGATGATTGAAAATGGTGTTTTTTGTTTTTGTTTTTTTTTTTTTTAAATTCCCTTCTAGCCTTTCTAGCTGATACGCAAGAACAAAATTTTCTAGGAAGATAAATTCGGTTTAAAAATTTAGTTTCAATTTGAAAAATTCTTAGTTGAACTATTGGATTGAATATTTACTTAGTTGATTCTGAAATTTGTGATCAAAATTTGTTCAGCTTCAGAAGATAGCAATTTGCCGAAATTGACGTGCTCGTTTTTTTTTTCTCGAAATAATTCATCAATTTTTTTATAATTTGAGAAAAAATTCAACAGTAGGTGGGATTAGGGGGGGGGGGATATTTTTTCTCTTGAAATAATTCATCTGATTAGAAGATTTCCTTCTTGAAATCAACTTATACTACTCAAGTTACTCGGTTGAAAAAGGTTGCATAAACACGAAAACTAAGGCGATTTAGAATGATGAGAAGCTATTCTTTTTTTTATTTTATTAATATTAATTAGTTGTTGCCGCATTTTTTGAAAAACTATTTTATTCTTTTTCCAAAAAAATGAATTCCTTGCAAATTAATGTGATTTATCAATCATGATGTTCTGTTGTGATTTTTAATAATGCAGTAATTATCTGAAAAGAACAATACCACAATGTGAAATTGTTTTCCTACTTGTTTTGAAATTTTTGAACCGATCATTAATCCTTTTTTTCTCAGTTAAATGTTGAAATAACTGATTGTTTGCCATTCCAAATACTTCCTTCATTATTATTTTTCTTTCGAAAACTTTTTTTCACAACAGTCCATAAAAAAAGTTGCAAAAAAAAAACTGGAGCTGCTGAAATTGTACAAAAATATTCATTTTTTTATTGTTTATATTTATTTTTAATGCGCTGAAAAAATAATAAATTTTACTGAGAACCATCACTAAGCGAAATGGGGGAAAATGAAAAATTCAAATCCCTGGAAACCTCCAAGATTCTACTTCCATTCATCGTTAGTTACGATATTTAAATTAAAATAAATTCATTCATAATTAAAACCCATCGCTGACCACAATTCTTGTACACAATACTCCGAACAATGAATTTATGCGATTTGATCAAGTTTTCAAAACTGGATTTAATTTGATATGCCCGTCAGATACTAATATTTAGCGGTATTATTATAAATTATTATCAATGGGTCTTGAAACGTCGTTACCTGTTAGTAGATTGTACCGCAATAATGTAAATTTCATGGCGGTTTTCAATAAAAAAGAAAAATCTGGATATAAATAAATTCATTGATAAAATTTGAAACATGTTCGACTTCCGTCATTGTATTGTAAAAATGTTTTCTTCTCGTGTTACTGAGAATATGTTGAGGAGTTGGTTTCGATGTGAATGAGTTTTTGTGATGCGGTTTCTTCCGGCGTATGTGTGGTTCGGTGATTCGTTGCAATGTTGTTATATAGGGTTGAGAATAGAAAATAGAATTTAGTTTGGATCATTTAAAAAGAAAAAATGAAGAATGAAGAATAATTGCAAGAATTAATTTTGGTAAAATTTAAAATAAATGATATTATTCTTAAAAAAAAAAAAAAAAAAAAAAAAAAAAAAAAAAAAAAAAAAACAGATCAAAACGTTTAACTACAGAGTTTTTTAATTATATTAATTTGAAATCTACTATTATTTTTAAAATTTTCAACAAAAAATATATAGGTACGTTCATACTTTATATGAAGGGTCCACGGAAAGAACCGAGTAAGTCCAAAATTTTTCGACATCGAGATTTTGGTATTTTTGGATTTGTCTTGTAGAGTACTATCCCAAAATACCGAAATCTCGAGTTCGAAAAATTTTGAACTTACTAGGTCCTTTTCGTGGACTCTTTATATGTATGTAAGTACCTATTGGAATCAGAAATAATTTATAAAATTCAATGCACTTTACTATGTATAGTTCCATTAATAACAAATTTTTATCCTCGATGTTTCAAGTATTGAAAATTCAGATAAATATACATCAAAAACCTTCCCTATACATTCCCATAGTCAGAAAAATAAACAACAACTGATGTTATTCGAAATAAAATCGTAAGTAAAATCATACCCAAGTCACGTCTAGGAACCAAACTAGCTGCCAATTTTATCTCATTTCGCTATTCCAGCGAAATTATGTTGACGTTTGGTTTTTGGTATACAAAAATACCTACATCTATGTACAGCACGTAGATAGAAATAAAAGAAAGGGAGAACAATTTAACCATCGTACTTACTCTTATGACCATCTAGCACCTGCAAATATTCGAATATTTCTATTTTTTAAACCAGTTTGTTAGATCGAAGAACTGGTTGTTGGTTGCGCATAGATTCTCGGTTGTAACTACGACTATTGTAGGTATGTGCGGGGCTTGGCGGCGAGTGCATACTCCAATTATATGAAATCAGTTGTCCATGAAGTCAGCGATCCTCATGTCTACTTCTAGCCATTCTAACTTCAGTTTAGACCAACATGCTAATGCATCACGTACTACCTGTAAAACATAGAAAAAAAATTGTTTAGAATGTAATTTTTTCAAGTTTTCGTGTTTTGTAGAACGCACCGGATTGTTTCAAAAGTACGTACCTGTTTAGATGTTTTTGATTCGATCGTGACTTTTTTAAATTGTGTAAATTTAAAAAAAATTCAAATCGCCTAATGTAGGTGGAAATTTGTTTGGTATTTGATGTGTGTCGTTTGAGATGTAAAGGATTGTTATTTATTATTGCATGTAGTACTTACCTGAAAACACGTGCTGTTTCGTACTTCCGAGGATTCGTCAGCACGAAATGACTCGAATTAATTGAGGTGTTAATTTAGAATGTGATTTGAATTATTAACGGTGTGATTAAAACGAAAGTACGAGGCTGGTTGCCACTCTTGCTGATTGTCTTATGTTCAAGCGACTAGATTGTCAATGAATGAATGCAGTAGAATTTGTAGAACATGGGTGGTGGATGACCAACTCTTAGGTTTTTGGTTTCATTTCAAATCACATTTACGTATCTAACTAGGTAGAACTTTTTCGAGTTTTTGATAACAACACACGTATGAAAAAATTTTATATACCCCAAGTACCTACATATTGCATAGTTCCTCAGCATATATATTTTTTAATTAATGAGTGTTTTTTTGCACATATTTATTACTAGTACAAATGCTTTCGTTGAAGGGCATACTTTTTATTAAGGCTGCACTTACTTATGTAAATAGTTAGATACCTCTATCCTTTAATTACAGTAGTAGGGAGGTAAGTCGCGTCGCTTCGCCAATTAAGTGTAGGTACGACAATTTCCTGTTATTGCATTAAAAAAGCAAAACTGATGATAATGAGCGGGTTATTATTTTTAATTTTAATCCTTCTTATTCTATCAAGTATTGAAAAAAAAAATTGAAGTAGAGGAAAAAGTCAAAAGTGTAATTATTTACATAGGTAGACCATAATTATATGTATTATAGAGGATCAGATTGTATTGTTCTAATCCGTTAATCATGATTGAAAAATTGAAACTTAGCCGAATGAGTATTACTCTGAGTGTCCAAAATAACTTACATAGAATAAGAAAAACTACTTGTGAAGTTCCAAAATTTCATCCAATACTTGCAATCTGGATTCCAGCGCATTGCATCTAGCTAGTAAGCGTTCTCTTTCCTTCAGCACCTCGTTCAGAGCTTCAATTTTTTCACTGATGTCGATTTCCTGTACATATAATACACGAACATTCAACCATATCATTAACCAATGCAGCTTAGTACCACTTGAATTTTATTCACCTTGAAGTTTGATGGAAATATCGACTTCCCTTCAGGTTCATTTTCCCCTTTAGGTTCATTTTCTGGGCTTCTCTGCACAGAATTTTCTTTTTCCATTTCAAGTTTAGCACAATAAAATAGCAGTGCGAAGTATTAAAATTGAAAAACACTTCTTTCAATTATAATAATAAGATATGAAACAGATGAATAATTCGTCAAAAATTTGTCAGAAAAATGATGAAAATTTTCAATTTCAAAGAACTGATAAGACTGAAGTGATAAGGTGAAATGACCCAAGCCGCAAGATCAATCCAATATCCAAGATGGCAAGTGCAAGTGCAAGCAAAAGTGTTGTCTTTTCTACTTTGGTTGAGTTTGGTGTTGTCTCTAATTTACTTCTCGATAATATCGTTGCCGTTTTAGTGCACTTTACTTAGTAGTTAATAATCAATTAGTCAGGTATTTGTACCTGCGAAGTACAAACTTCAAACGTTCCTTATTAAATCTTCCACAACTCCACTAGACTGACCACTGAAGAATTTCATGACTCATGATCGATCGAATATAATTCCCGATACTTCTGTAAGTACCGAATACCTGTTGTTCTTCTGCCAAAGTATAAAGCTACGCCGACTTCTAATTGTTCTTTAGTAGTAAATTTACCAATCGTGATCAATCGTTCGGTTTGAATTTTCCGCACATGGTTAATTTTCAGTCTTCGTTAACACGTGTTAAGGTCATTCTCAACATCATCAACGTAAACCGTATAGTTTTATAATGCATTAATAATTGAAACAGTAAATTCCCACACCGGCATTATTTTATTATAAACTCGCTAACAAAGCGCAAATCATCTACGATCCACGAACATCGCACGCTCGTGATGATCTATAGGCGCGACACAGCAGTTTTTGTCAGATTTTGCGTTCTAATCTGTCCTGTTAAATGAACGCATACAAGGTAAACTAGTTCTGCTCGAGACGAAAGGTACCAACGCACTTGGTTAGCATCTTATATAAAATACCTAAGATGAAGAGTTACATAATCGGAATTTTCTTACAACCGGTACAGTTACGCAATTTCTCCGCATTGAACTGGCGGATCTCTAGAGATATAGGCTCGTACCTTCGGTGTAAAATTATTTTTTGTGGTCGTTTAAGATGAAGTTTATAGCTTTGTTTGGATTTACGAGCGTCATACGTGGACGAAGACATGAAACCAAATTATTATCTTAATGTTGGTACGCTGAAGTTTACAGTACGAGTATGTAGCACTTATATACTTACTCTGAGATGGCAAATGACCAAGAAAGAGAGCACCTGAAAATGATCTGGGTACAAATTGCATTCATTAGCCTAAATAAATGAAAGCATATATAGTGCATTAAAATATAAATTTTGCCAATTATAATAACCCAAGTTTTCACTGCTTACCAAACAAAATGCATTATTTTTACCGTTTGGTAATCGTAATAGGCGAATTATTCACGGTTGTGATTTTCGATAATGATTTTTTTCATTGGTAAAATTCGCGAAAAGAGGTTTCCTACATTCGTCTTGTATATTAAAAAAAAGATAAAGTAAGTAGGTATCTAACCATAAAGAGTATTACTAATGGTCGCTTTCTCTCAAACAACAATACAGCTATTAGCGTTAGCTCCTACTGATATTATCCAAGTGCCAACTACCGACTGAAAAAATGTTTCTAATTGTTAGATCAAATAATCAACTCGCGAGTAACAGAACAGGGTTGTCTCGTTAAATCGTAGATAAACAATTGTTAGTGAATGGAAGATTTTTTGAAAAAAAGAAAACGAACATTATTAACGCCTAAATTAACGGAACGGTAGTGTCAATTTAGGTAATTTAGCGTACAGGAAAAATAATTGAGCACTATCTTTAGGATCTGATGTCCTGATGTGTAGTATTACGTTTTGGTTTATGGAGTGTCCTACTTCATATTCATACCTATTAGTGTACAGAGTGATCGTTTAGTCTATCTACGTGAATCTGATGTGTCTCATGAGAGTGTTTTATGGAGTGGTACTGTCGTGTGTGTGTGTGTACTGTGTAGGTACTATTATTTTGTATATTTTAATTATTTTCGAGTTAATTAAGAGTCAAGTCAGTAAATTTTACTACTTATTCCAACTTTCTGTAAAGTTTTAAAAATCCTGAAAATTCACTGTTGCTTTTGCTTCGTCTTCAACAATTCAATATTATCAAAGATGATTTTTTTTTTGCCCCGAACAGTCATATTTCTAAAGTAAATACCTACGCAATAATAAGAGAAGAGAATTTTCCGTTGAAATTTCGATTAAATTTATCATATTAGATATCACTCACCTGTTCTCTTATAACAAAAAACGACCTTGAAGTTTAAAATATCCAACCGTTGAGATTTTACTGACAATGATTTTGCTGCTAAAAAGTTTCGACAATTTAGAGGAACTCAGTGATGTGACAATGCAGTTCGTTTGGTTTGGCTAGTGAGTGTTGAATGAAAAAATTCACTGAATTCTTTGCGTGTCCTTCACCCGGTATCAACAAGGTTGATTGCCCTGCTGATAGAAATTTTGCGTTTTTTCTTCAATTTTTTTTAGGTAATGAAAAACAATTTTTTTTTTTTGAATTTTCTTATCTTCAGCGCAACCACTTGAGCGATAGTTTGCTTTCATTGTAACCAGATAGGTACCTAACCTACGTTATCTTCAATCAAAACACATAAATTAAAATTCGAAGACGATAAAAAATTGATATTTTCAATTACAAAACACGAAATTATTTGCTCAGCGTCAGCTCCCAGAGCTGCGTTGCGAATTCCTCGTGCGAGGAAAATGCACATGATATTCGTTGCGCTGTACAGAATTCAAGGCGCAGATGCGATTGAAACGTACGTAGCTATAGGTCATAGCTTAGGTCTGCGTTTCGATGAGTCAATAGACTGCTGCTCAGAGCGAGCAAAGCCCTTCCTTCGAGCATCATAATGTGTGGGGACACTCACACGCGTTGCCGATTTTATTTCTTATGGTGGCCGAGAGAAGAAAGTAAATAAATTTCACCGTTTTGGAGAGAGTTCGCGTCGATGCAGTGTGAAATATCGCTCGGTTCGCGTAGCTCGAGAGTAGATATTTTAAGAAGATGAAAACGACGTGTAAATTTGTGTAACGAAAGAAGATGTGCGGTAAAAATGAAGACATTTTCAAGCCCGATGAAAATGGAAATTTTCGCGAAATCGATTTGGGTAGGTTGTGTTGTTGTTTTTCGTGTTACCATGTGAATATTCGCTTTATACTGTTGGCTTATACTGTGCCTACTTAGATGCACGTGTAGTTCTGTTGTTTAGAAACTTGTCTGCTAAATCGACGTGAAGTGCCCAATCTTGTTGATATATTGTTCTATTTTTTTTTTGTTTTTGTTTTGTTTTTTTAAATTGATTAGATTAAGGATAAAGTTTAAACTAAAATCGTACAAATAATTTTACCTCAAATATTTACCTTGTACGCAAATTCTTATCGTATAACAAGTCAACAACCTTTGGTACACATGTTTTTTTTTTAAATCATTCACAACACTTATGTGAATACTGATGCACTTATTTCTACCTCTGCAACTCTAAATAAATAACTCGAAATTATTTCAGTGGTTGTCGGTGTAGAAAATGAAAACGAATCGATCGACTCGGCATCAGTTTCACTATTCCTCCAAAGATTATCAGATGAAGCCGGCCATGTTCCTGTCAACTCCGAACCCCTCAATGTACCTGTTTGGTTCGACGCGGATAAATTTAAAAAGTGAGTTTATTTTTATCTAGAAGGTAATCTACGGTTTGAAAAAACATCGATATTAATTTTTGACACTTCGCAGAGGGCAGCAGTTCTTCTTCAAAAACTACTATTGTATGTTCGTAACGAAACTATGCGGTTTGATTGTCGTTCTGAGTGTTCCTTCGGTTTTAAAAGTGCTCATTTTGACAGGAAAGTCGAATACGCCAGCTAAAGCATTTAGACGGTACATCGATACTATAGCGAATTTACTGGATTGGTATTCTAGCGACTTGACGAAAGGAAGTTCAGAGTAAGTTGATGTTGAAATAATTCGCAACGTTCGAGCTCCTGCAAAAGTTTGGTTACGATATTGATTTTTCATTTAGTTGAAGAGGGTTGCGTTTTCCAAGTTGTTTTGTGAAAAAAAAAAGATGATCAGTGAAAACATGAAAATTAAAAAGTAGTTACTAATTTACTACAGTTTTATTCGCTGTAAAGTTGAGGTCGTTACTAGCAAGATTAAAGTTTTTAAAAATTCAAGAAAGAGGTCAGAGGTGCACTACTTAGTTACTGCCTTCAATTAGATGATGCAGCAACCCGAACGGTCTCACATAATTCTACAATTTTTTGTAATTTTTTCAGCTCCAGAAAAGCCCTAATAACTGTTCGAGGGAAGCACTGTGCAGCTAGTAAAAAAGCTACGAGTAACGGAATCGGTTTCATCAGTCAACGTGACATGGCCCTAACTCAATTCGGCTTCATCGGTGTCGCTTTGACGAAAAGTAAAAGTTTGGGATTCATCGGAACCGAAGAAGAATTCGAAGGTTTCATTCACTTCTGGCGAACTATCGGATATTGTATGGGTATCGATGACAGGTAAATCTTATTCCTTAATCGTATAAATTCAAAAAAAAAAAAAAAAGATCAAATCAACAATTCGTTCTTTTTCTCCACCATAGATTTAATATATGTAACGGTAGCGTGAAACAAGTGGAAGAAATATGCCACAGAATAACAAACGATATCTTCAAACCGTACCTGGAAAAGCCGTGCGAAAATTTCAACGAAATGTGCGATGCTTTGCTGAACGGTATGAAGCCGGTAGTGCCTTCTCTTACTCCGAGTGTTTTTATGGAAGTATGCAGAAGAAACATGAATTTTGAGCCGAAACCAGTGGAAGGTATTTATTCGCGGTGTATGTTGGGGTTACTATTATACATACATAATGTTTTATTAGCTGTTTGGTGGGTGGCTGTTGTTTTTAGACCTATTTTAAATTGGATGTTGAGGTTTTCTGTTTATTGTAATATTAAATTCCCTCTTGTCGCATTTTTGACGATGGGTAAAGAGGCTTGGAAGGATTGTGAAACTACCCATAGTACCAGGGAGTTTCATCATAATGTGGCTGTGGTAAAAGCTAATTAATTTAAAATGGCTTTAGTGTGATATCATTTGATTAAAAAAAAAATGTTTATAACTCAGTTACGTTGATTTTTTATTTTTAATAATTTTTTTAAAATGGTGTTTGTCCAATTTTCCACAGCTCGTTTTTGTGTGTTGTATTATTTTCATTTTATATTTTAATAACTTAATTATTTTTTTATTACCAATGTGAGAAAGTGTTTGAAAAATAATTTAAATTGAAACTGCATATCATTTTTTATTTGTTGATACTGTGTTAATGTTCGTACATTTCCCAAATAAAATGTTTTTTTATTTTTTTTTTATTAATTTTTCAATTACCAATTTATCGGTCAAGATCAGAATTAGTTCTAGAATGATTTTTTAAAATTTTGTCCGATGTTTTGGGGCTGATAAAGAATCGTAATTCAAGACAAACTAGCGTAATCCCGATAAATTTGTAAATTAATTAAAAGATGGTATCTAAGTAAAGATAAGTAGAAAAGTAGAACTACCTTACTACCTACTTCGATATTTTACTTTTAAACATTCGTTAATGATGTCTTCCTAAAACGAAAATGTATTCTAAAGGTAGACTAAAACCTCAAATTTTGGCAGCCATTCCAGGTAATTACTTAGAATTTTCATTCGTCTTCTTCGCGAGAAAGTATTTTTAATAATAACCCTTTTTTTCAGTCGCTTTAGGCGAATTCATCGCTGGATTAGGTTACGGATGGCTTTCGCCAACTTTAAGAAATGCCGACGTACATTTCGGCAAGGAGATCAGCTCGATCGAAGAATGTGCTTGGATCGGATCACTGCACAGTTTTGGTAGAGTACTAGGTCCTCTTCTATCGCTTTATTTTATGGATAAAATCGGCCGTAGTTGGTTATTGATAACTTTCCTCATATCAACCTCGTTCATATGGCTAATGCTGTTTGTTAAAGCCATCGAAATGATCTACATTGCTAGAATACTGTTCGGTATAGCGTGCGGAATTTTTGAATTGTCAAACGCCGTATATTTGGCTGAAAATTGCTCTACTAGACTGAGACTTTTTGTTGGAAGTTTCACGTCGTCGTTTTTCTACTGCGGTATCTTGTTCGAATTCGTATTAGCAACTTATTGCGACTACGGCACTGTACTTTGGGTTAACTTCGGCATAGGAGTCGTATCGATGTTTAGCATCAAGCTACTAAAGGAACCAGCTCAGTCCCTGATAGCAAGAGGGAAATTCGATAAAGCTCTTCAATCAATAATGTATTTGAAAGCTATAGACGACATTAAAGAAGCCGAAGTTGAAATGGAATGCATGAAGAATACCGTCGAAGAAGAATCTCACTCGGATGTTGAAACAAGTAAAAAACTTATCCTAATTATGATGATATTACACGCTCTAACACCCTGGACTGGTTACGAAACTTTGACAGCGTTCGCTTCGATGACGTTTTATTCTTATAATCTCATGTCCGAAAATCAATTCGTCATATTACTAGGACTGGTGCAATTTTTAATCAGTTGTACGACGCTGCAAATTGTAAAAACTTCTCGAAGAAGAACCTTCATCATTAGTTCTTTCGTTATTTGCACAATTTTGCATACCACGACGACCACTTTTTTCTACTTAGAAGAACACGGAACCGATATCCCTTCAGCTCCTTGGTTAGTTTTCTGCACGGTAACTATTTATATGGGTGTTTATTCGGCTGTCTATCCGGCCATTTACATATTACGAGGAGAAGTGTTTCCGATCAATTTGAAAGCTAGAGGAGGATGCGTGTGCATTATGGCGAACGGTTCGATGGAATTTTTAACTACTTCTATTTATTTGAGTATTATTACGCATATGGGTAATTATTTCAATTTTCTATTGTACAGTTTAGTCAGTGGTGTTATTGTGATCTACGTTTTTTATCTCATACCCGAGACCAGAGGGAAAGTGAAAGGCAAAAAAAGTATACCAAGGGAAGCATCTGTATCTACTATAGAATCTTTATCTGTGTCTTCAGTGACAGAAACATCGAGTAGCTCTAGTTCGGATTGAATTCTTTCTTTATTTTTTTGAAGATTAAGCTAGGAAAGGCTCCAAAGTAAGTAGCTATGCTACTTATGAAAGTACTTCCTAACGAAAATAAATTTGTAATAATTTTCAACAAAAATGGAACGACATCGGCATTAATTTTGGAATTTCATTTAAATCGTGTGATGATAAAAATCGGTAGGTAATAAGAAATACCATCGTTAATTCACCAATGGACTTTTTTAACTGTCAACTTTACTTTCTCTCGGTAATCATTTTTAACCATAAACAGCCGTGCCAACATTGTTGTTTAAAATCTGCAGAATAATTTTTATGCAGCGTAACGTTTTGTAAATTTTTCTCTGAAATTAGGTTTATGGGTAATGTAGGATTAAATGAGGTTCGAACCAGAAAATATCTGCCTTTTTCATTTGATGAGTTTCGTCTGTGTATACCTAATAAGTACCTAGTACCTACGCACTGTGCTATCCTAATGCAACTATCTACTACTCTAATTAGATAGATAGGTACATAGGTACTTAATTTGCGTTGCTCTATGCTTACTGTGATATGGATGAAAGATGTTTTTTTTTTATCAATGTACTTACCGTTAGGAATTATCATTATTGTCTATTGTTATTGTTGTGCAATATTTTGATTAGGTAGGTATTTTATTAACTATTGTTGAAAAATGCAAGATTTTATATACTTACTTATTATTTCTTACTCATAACATTTTAAACAATATTTCATGATTTACCTACTACCGAATTTTTTCAAGCTACGTGGATAGATATGAATCTTAAAAACGGTTCAACATTTTCTTCGCGCTAAACTTGTAGTTTAAATTATTCATGTACCTACAGTAGATAGGTAGTTACAGCCACTCCAGTTGAGTCTGGAATGCGTTAGGTACCAACCTAATGGCTATAAATTCATTTATTTATAAATAAAGTCAACTGCACCAATGTGTCCTGTCAGCTTAATATCCACGTAAATAACAGAGTTTGTCTTAGAACTACCTAATCGTAAGATCAATAAACGTAGATATTTCTGTTTGCAAAGTTGAATTTGATTTTTCCATCAATAACCTGTATCTACTGGTAGGCATCTAATTGATCACATTACTATACTCACAGTCACAGCTGATTTGGATTCAGGTTCAAATTATTTTTCTTGACAACCCGGTTACTCGATTCGTCTCCAATTCTACATATGTAGTCCATTTAACAGATGAAAAAAAATTTTTACTTAAAAAAAAAACACTTTCCTGGATTCCTGGTGATAGTAAAAGTAATGAAAAGTTTTTTATAGCTTGCAGAGCAGATACAGTTATGAGCTACTTATACCACTGTAAATATAACCATCAATCAATCTTCTTATCATTCTGCTCACTCATAGAATAATAATGAAAAAATCTTTAAATTATACATCATAGGTAATACTTGCTCTTCTCTCAATACGTCATAAAGTAAAGTAGTTAGTAGAAAGTAGGAAATCATGGTACCTATAGCGCCTATGTAAGAGAATATTATCTGATACTATAGGATACATTATACACGGGACAGTAATAACAACATGCTACTGATAAACGAGTCAACTCTGAAACTTCAGATACAGTATTTATGTACTCTATATTGTTTCTTTTTCGACAAATTTTCAGAATTCTAGAAGATACCTACATTACATGCTTTGGCCATATTCCAGCATGCAACTATCTAAATCGTATTCATTAACATAGAGTTAGCTGAATGTTGGATAACAAGGTCGTCATTTAATTTACTCACCATACAGTTGACTTTTTCTCTGTTTTTACGAACTTCGTAAAACGTAGCATACACGATTCAACGATCAGTATTCAGGGATGAAATTGAATAATCCAAAAAACAAAACAAATATTAAATTTATGAAAGGAATGGATATAACAAAGATCACATCTAAAATTATTGTCGGTTCATCATCACACGAAGGTACGCGCAGCAAGAAATGCGTCTCCGTCGAATTAAAGTTACGCAGCTCTACGTAGTTAAAGCGAATACTTCAACAAAACGAAATTCTGTTCTTCAGACCCAATCACTCCTGAACAGGTACCTACATCAACCAAAAATGAAATGGGATGAGAACATTAAGTTTTCAATCTGTACGCACATACAGCGTATCATACTCTACCTGATGCTTAATATAAGATAAGAATGCCGTATAAACAACGCTTATACCGCTAACATACAGCACCCTGAGTTGTGGTGGTAAATAAACAAAATTGATATACTGAGCAGCTGGCCATACCAATAAATCCACCTAGAAAATATTAAAAATATTCTATCATTATACACAGTACATAAGGTTAACAGTCTTTAAATTATGTACTTCACTACGTTACCTTGTAAACGTCCAAAAATTTAGCTTTTATCTCGTCGACACTTTCTTTCGGTTTCTTTTCCCACAAATTGGTCAAAAAGAAGAACGTACATATGAATATAGGCGCCGCTAACGTCTGATCGAGAAAAATTTTCTTAAATACTGTCCTCTTATCGTTCATTGGAAAGACCGAATCCAAAAATTTATAAAATAAATGTTCCATCGGTCCCATCGTCGCACCGACGAACCCCATTTTATCTGTTAAGAGAACAGATCGAAACAAAAAATATTGAAAAAAGCACGTGACGAGTGATAAAAGCTAATGAACGTAAACAACTTACACATTCTATCTCTGTCGTGTTTTTCCGGCGAGGTCATTTTCTGTATGATCACATCACCGGATGTCATTATCAAAGCACTGCTAACTGTATTACATGCTAATAAATGTTTCGCGAAAAACTTATTGATAAATTTTAAATACTTCATGATGTAGCTGCGAAGGAAAATTTTGTTTTGTGTAGATGTAACCGACGTTCGACCACCTTTACATCGTGAAACGTTGTACGTTTCGGTCGGTATGAACACGCCGAACACGGCGATCACGCGTTGAGTGCGACCGAAACGTGTGGTATGCAGGTGATGCGCGCTCATCATAGCATTGAAAAGTTTAGTATCCCTAGTTCCCTGTGGTTTGATTATCTCATGTGAGAGAGAATGCGAGAGATGCAACGCAGACTCCGAGTTCGAAACTTCGAATCTTCTTCATATTGCTTGTGGGAATATATGCATTATTCAAATTATATGTTGGAGTAAAAGTAATTTTCATGAATAAGGAAGTAGGTAATCGTTCATGTTGGTGTGGTCTTTCATTATAATAGGCGTTTAAATTTTTTTTATGATCGACCAGTCTTATCACAATAAAACCGGTCATACAGTCTCAGATTAAATTCAATTTAAAGCACCATGTTAGGTACTGAAGAAATGATAACTATTATTTACATTAATTAATTTTTTCTTGTTAAAATCTTTATGAGTGTAAAAATTATTAGATAGGTATTTTAATGAATGAAATCTGTAACATGAAGAACCAGCACTAAAGAATCAAAAAGTAAAGTAAGTAGTTACAGAAATTACAAAAAAAAAATACATAAATATGTCTACAAATTATAAATCTATGAAAAAAAAAAATTGTAATAAAAGCGTGAATTCTTATTAAGTATGTGCCTATATTTTTCTTCTACGGATAAAAATAACGTGAAAATATTTTATGTAGCGCTCCTTCAAATAAGAGAATATGCTACTAAAGTTACCATCTCGTAATCCGCAGTGTATGTCGCCGTTTTAGTTACGGAGACAGGCAGAATGTGCACGAGTATTACTTAATGGTATGATTTTTGCTTTTACATCTCTTATAAGTTATAAGAGCATTAGTATGTGTAATAGTGCAAGAAATGTGACAAGAAAAGATCAAGTTACATTGAGCTTCAGATGTCACGTTCCAAAATTCACAAATAACAAAATACCTTCACAGAATAAAGTCTCAATGTCTCAGTACTTGGTTAATTAAAAGGAACCATATAGTAGTGCGCAAAAATAACATTTTTCCATTTCTTAACCATCCATGAACTATTCACCATTCGCAGAATTCATGTCGTTGAATGAATCTAAAAACAATAGATTTAAATTTAAAAAGAAATATCGAAGAAACTGCGGTAAACTATCGACCACGAAGATACACATTTGATCGAAGCTAAAACATTTTCACCGATACAATGCTTCACACAGGTAAAAGAACCAAGGGTTTTAACCCTGACAGAACTCGAATTCAAGGACGACTGCTTGATGAAACAAAGAAATAGATTTACAGATAGAGAGTCTTTTAGAATTCGAAAAAAAAAGTTTTTTGTTTGTATGTACAATTTTTACGTTACTCGTGTACCTTACCTACCTACCTATCTATCTGATCGACGGTTCATTGGTTCATGGCTTTGAGACTTGGAGTCATTACTCCAGCGTATGCTTATCATTGTAGCCCACATAGGCACATAGGTACCATTTATTGAAAATATTTTGTTGATTAATAGGTAGGTACTGGTAAGTATTATAGTAGTGTAAGAATTCACTGTGTATATGCATACTAGGTACGAACATTATCGTCGCGTAGTATTTGCTATGTGAACGACCTCTCGTCTCTCGGTTGCTTGGAATTGGAAATACAAAATGCCAATGTTGCGATGAGAAGCAATCCGCAGAAGCTTTTTTCTTTACTGATGGCGATAATCAATTCGTTGTGTGGTTACATTACAATGTACATTAATTAATTTATTTTGAAAAAATTTAGGATAGGACTTAAGATCTTGAACGAACAGTTCATTGGTATCGTAAACAGAAATCTGTAAAGTGGATACAAACAAACAAACAGCGCAGTTAAAAGTTGAAAACAAAACAGAAATGAAAACTGGCACATTCTGGGTAGACCATTGACCGCAAATGTGTAGTTTGAACCCTATCATCCTCAAAATTTTCTTTCTTTTTGTATTTTCATTTCAACAGGTACAGGTAGGTATACCTAATCAAATTTTTATTTTAATTCGAAAATCATAAAATTTTTGATAATTACATGTTTGATACAATTTATGAGAATAATTGCACCCAGCACTTTAGGTAGATATAGGGTTCAGTTTGATGGTACGCGGTACCTTGAAATGTACCTAGCTACGTGGTAGGTGTAGGTATATAAATTTATAACATCAAGCCAATTTGATAAAAAATGATAAAAAGTTGCGAATTTCAGATCATTAAATGAAAGTGTGCAAAATTTTAATGAAAGATTCCAAGAAATGAAATTCCTTGATTGACAGAAAATATTGATAATTTTAACGAAAATCATCATTGTGTCTATAAAATGATATGTGCAGAAAAAAGTGGTCAAGAAATTCAAACTAGACCTTACATCGTCTACACGTATCATAACTACATGTATACCGTATACGTAGGTACATTACGACTTACGAGTTAATTTTTGAAAAATGATTATTGACTCGGGCGTTATTTGTAGCGTTTCGACTCAGATGATTAGCGCTATACTCATAATCCTTGGGAGTATGAATTACTAAAGCGAATGCCTGCTTAAGTGTTAAGTTGAGCATGTCGCAAGATCATCATTATCTAATGATAGAAATTGATTAACCGTTTAGATGAAGCGAATATTATGAAAATCGGTTCATTTACAATAGGTCACGTAGTGCACGTGAACTGATCAGTGATCAGAATCAAAATCACGTTCAAGTTAATCATTGTACCTATCGCTGAGAAATTCGAAAAATTTTCAAGATGGAATAATGCTCGACAAAAAAATTCATAATACGTAAGTACATAGTACATTATAGAAGCCTGAAGCTGAAAATTTTTTCATTTTTCAAAATCGAAACACAAAACTGAAAACTGCTCGTATCGTATGTGCGATAGTGTGATTCGTAGTGTAGTATGCGTAGACGTACGCTTAGAAACTACCACATGTTGGAGGGGGTAAGCAACCGGTGAACTAAACGGCTTTGGCCTCCACACAAACGTCGCGTCGCGTCTCCTCGTTTTTTATACCGTTCGACTTCACGTTTTAGTGCAATGCCAACGTCGCGCTTCTGTGGATGTATTGTACCGCGTCTGTCTCGGTTTAATTACAGTGACGCTGTCGCTATGACCATCATGGCTGAGACTTTTTCGGAACACTTTTTTCTCTAATACACATTCGTGTATCGCATCATTTTTTCTCAATTAAAACCGTGCCTTTTTCATCTCATTAGTGAATTCATAGTTGTTCGGTGGTGTCATTTTTGTACTCAACAACATTCTTACAATAGAAAAAAATGGATCCCAATGAAGAATCTTTACTCAACAAGAACCAAATTCCTATAATAGATTTATCTCATATTGGTAAGTAATTGCATACGAATACTATAATATTATTTCATCGTATTTCTCTCAATCAACTCGACGCTTTCATATATTCAAGTTCCTGAGGTGATTTATAGTTCTAAAATCGCGGTTTCACTTCTACATCGTATACGTAATGGTGTTTGATCAGCTGTTCGGCTCTGAAATACGTTACGGTTTGAATTGAATTCGCGAATCGCATTTCTAGAATGTACATAGGTAGGTATCTGTGCGGATTTTGTGGGATTTTGTAATTTTGTGTTGTTTGTTTTAGTCGATAAAATTTGTAAAAGGAAGTAACTCGCGTATTTTTCCGGTTTTATTTTATTCGCCTTGGAATTACCGTACCGGAACGTCTAATAGGAAATCAGTTTTAACGCTATGGCGAATAATTTTTAGCGATTAGATGTTTATTTCTCTCGCATATTGTACATTACGTACCTAATTGTTTTGTCGTAGAAACACGGTTGCTGAGGTTGGTTTGCGTTTTAAAAGCTCGCCCTATGTAACTTTTACGGTCCATCAAACGAAAGAATAAATTAGTTAGCATCAAGTCGTGACCACCTTATCTACTTTCACTGATTAAAAAAAATTCTATTAAGAGCAGACTCGTTATCTCGTTAATTTGCTCGATGATGTAAAACTCATCTTTTCCATCTTTGTGAAATTCGAACCATTTAATGGATGAATGCTGAAGTTTCTGCAACAGACGATTCAGGCAAATAGGTGATCGTTTTGAGAAATTATTTTTACGATTTTTTTATCAATTCTATGGTGCCTTGGTGAGGTCATGCTTGGAATATTGGAGAAAATGATTTTATCGATTGATGGTGAAATTCTTGTAATGTCTTTTCAATTGATGATTATTGATTACAGACATCAGTTATTCAGACGTTTGGGAAAATTTGACAGTTTGGGTGCTTGAAAGTTCCTATACTTTCTTACAAAACATATTTTTTGGTAAAATTTTTCGCGATTTCAAGAATTGAATATTATTTTAGTAAAGATGACTAAAAAAAATACTAAAAATTTTTTTAAATCAGGGTTACCAACGTACACTAGGAATAAATCTAAATTGCTTTCGGCCATTCAGTAGATTGATTAAAGATTGATATTTTATGTAGGTTGATGTAGGTACTGGCCACACAAAATATTATCTAAAGAGTGGAAATTCTTTATCAGATTTTAATCGGAATTTATCTCGACCACCACAAGCTTTTAACCGATCGAAATTACCAATTAACCTTGAATAATCATTTGAAATTTTGAGGAAATGACCAATGCGATGGCGCATCCATAGATAACCAACTGTTCGGGATGAGTTCAGAACTGATCTTTGATATCAAATCTGCTCCTATCTTTGTAAAAAACCACGCTCCCTCGCTTATTTTACAAGCACCGTGTACTCGCACGGATCAAAATTTATATTATAATTCGTACTCCATCAATGACCCTGATCACTGATTAGAAAAATAATCTCGCATCGTGCTGGTAAAATTATTTAATTGAGCGTTTTCCCCCTTCATTGTGCGGAACGTTACTCATTTCGTCAAAGAGAGTACTGTTTCTAAATCGAATAAATGCAAAATATCGATTTTTCCAGCACATGGCAACGCTCTGAAATAAGGCAACGTTCTATTCCCGGCTTTATATTCCCCTTTCTCATTAATTTACTATATCACGTTGCCGTATTATAGTACCTTTACGATTAGCACGAGCTTCTGGCGTGTAAAGTTGTACACTTGGTTCGACGAAATTAATAAAAAATTCTATAATACGCTCGAAATCGAAACGAAACACTTGCGAGGTGAAAAGGGCTTGTAAAATTACACCTTTCGAAGTCACGTTTTTTTTTTCTTTCTTTTTGATGAAATTCCCGTTAGGTTTTCAATTCGATGTTTTTTCGTATCGCTCTAAAAGCGAATAATCATCGACGATGTTTACTACATTTGGTAATAATATCACGATCGAACAAGTTCAGTTCTTTCTTGCTGGGAATGATTGCTGTATGATTGGTAGTCTGGTTTGGAATACTTTTTTTGTATGGTTTGCGGTTCGAAGATGATTTTTATGTATTTTTCAGAAGGCCGTATCAATATTTGGGGAATTGAAAAAATATCGTGCGCTCGGTGATAACTGATAATTATTACACTCGTAATGTGAGATGTAACTAATGGTAAGAAGGGGAATCCCAATAGAACATGATCGGTTTTTCGTTCTAGGAAGTGGTTAAAATATTAAAAAAACATTATCTCTTCAAGAATAGGGAGAATTTTATTCGAATCATTTCTGTAATAGATTTCTATAAAATCAAATCAGTTCAGACTTACGTATACGAGGAAAGGCTCGCGTATACAAAACATCAAAAACAAACCCAACCACGAGCTGTGTGAGCAGTCTCGTAGTAAAAATAAAATAGATCGAATGTGTCGAAAGCGTCGTAGTTTATTTTAAAAACCAAATGTTGTAATCCAAAGATGTACGAATTAATCACCCAGTCAGTGCTGCACTTCTACTAGCTAACGGGATTAAAGAATGGGGTCCATACGATTATTTGCGACCTCAATATTTCGGTGTAGGTTGATCCTATATAATACATGCAAACACTCGTACGCGAAGTCGAAGAAAAAAATTCTCTATTCGATCGCTTCAGCTCTCGCGAATTTCTCGCCAAATATTTGACCAAGTTATGTAAAATGAAAATGAACCGATTGTTCGTTCATTTATAGGGTGCTCGATTTCGATATTATTATGTAGTTGAGTGCTGATTTGTTCGTGAACTAATTCCGTCGCTTGTTGCCTTTGATTGTCGAACTCGATTGAAACGCGATTTTTCGCTTATTTAGTTCAGCAAACAAGCCCTCATGTAATTTATTGCTTGAGGGTTTTTTAAGACAGGTGCTGCAGTTGAATAGCAGCATTGATTTGGTACACGCGAATGTTATGTAAATTGAAGAAGAAATGTGGAAGTTGACTGTGTATTTATGCACTATGTTCAATATTCCGAAATTTGTTTCACCATTCGCTGTGGACTGGAGCTCATTGTGTGGTGGCTACTGGCTAGGGTGGCTCTTGAAAAAAAATTTCGAATTTTTTTCGGGACCCTCCGTAGATTGGTGCCTTTACATGAGAAAAAAATCCA